>JAMKPZ010002901.1:0-32666 GCA_024699675.1 Amphibolis antarctica
ATTTTAAATATAATTTCACATTTTCTTTGTAGTCATAAGTTTAACAATGATTAAGGAAGGTTAGGCAAGATATACAAGGTCAAGAAATTACGTTGTAATGAAATTTTCATAAACTACAAGAATTTTTTTGACTCAACATGTGAGAAATGATGAAAAAAAATTATATTTATTGTGATGAAAAAGTTTAAAAAATTTTCAAATTTTCTAAGATGCACATACTTGAAAATCCGTAAAATGGAAATTTAAGAAAAAGAGGAGAAAAGGGAAAATGAAAATTAGGAATGGAAACTTTTTTGGACTATTTGTATATGTTATGAAAATTTTAAAAAATTAATTTAAAAAATTTATAAATATTTTATATTTTAATATTTCAAATGTAATTTACTATTTTCCTTATAGTCATGAGTTTAACAATAGTTACAGAAGGTTAGGCAAGATGTACAAAGTCAAGAAATTATGTCATGATAAAATTTTCACAAATTATGTCATGATAAATGATGGAAAAAAAAAACCTTATAGTGATGAAAAATTTTAAAATTTTTTCAAATTTTCTAAAATGCACGTACTTGAAAATACGAGAAATGGAAATTTAAGAACAAGAAGAGAGAAGGGAAATGGAAAATTAAGAAATGGAAAAAAAATTAGGATTGTTTGTGTACCGTTGTAAAAATTTTAAAAATATTTTATATTTTTATATTTCAAATATAATTTTATATTTTATAATTTTATATTTTATATTTTTATATTTTTATAATTTTATATTTTCAAATATAATTTTATATTTTATAATTTTATAATGGACACACTTAGATTGTGCTATCCAAAAGAAATAAGAATAATATTTTAAAAATTTTAAAAATATTTTATATTTCAAATATAATTTTATATTTTATAATTTTATAATGGACACACTTAGATTGTGCTATCCAAAAGAAATAAGAATAATCGTCGACGGCAGGGTTCGAACCTGCGCGGGCGAAGCCCAACAGATTTCAAGTCTGTCTCCTTAACCACTCGGACACATCGACAGAGACAAGCTTTCGGTAATCAAATCTGGTTTTTTGCAAATAATATTTTGTACTTACCTCTTTCGCATCGCCACTATCCTCTCCTTACGTCTCTTATATGGCATTGCCCCAACCGCTATCCGTTTCTCCTCTTGTCCATTATTTAGATAATCATGTATCAATGATAATTAGATGACGATCATTCCTAACAACCTTACAATATAATCTACTGGTACAATTGGGATCAATGGCAAACCCAATAAGTACATTAGACTCTATTTTATAACGAGATTTGGTGAGTGTGTGAAATTGATGGTGCATAATATTTTTACTAAACAGAATATATAAATAGTAATTATAACAGTTTCCTTTATTACAATAGTTGAATGTGAATTTTTGAAAGTGTCTCTACCTTTATTTTTTGTAGTCACCGTTGTCTCCTAACACCCGTGAAAATAAACCATAGTTTGAGAAAAATCGGAAAAAATATTTGTTCTTCTTCAACATGTTAAACTAATTTTTATTGATTTTGTAAGTATCGTTGTCTATATTCTTGGTTATTTGGAAAAAGTAGGAAAAATATTGCAAGAGAAAGAAATATTATTCACTAATATGATAATTCAATGTGATTGTAACATAAGTGATTTTTACATATACATTTTTTCTTTATTATAGAATTTACTGTTGACATGTTAATAACGTTAAACACATTTTGTTTCATGCCAACACATGAAATAAAGTTACATTATTATATCACAATTTCTACTTATTCGTAAAAACTTAGTGAATTATGTTTATTTAGTCTCAACTTTAGTTTCAATTTCAATACTACGTAAACTTTCATGTATTATTATTATCGTATAAATTTTAATATACAAATTTTTATTTCATAATTTATTATAAAACTTTAACATTATTGGTAAAATTACTTTTAACTTTAGTTCTTTACCATTCTTAGACTTAAAATTGAAACTAAAATTCTATTAACAAATGAAATCTTAGTACGTAAAAGTTTTTTTTATGATAGGTGAATTTTAAACACTTAAAACATTTGTTAGAATTTTCGAGAAATTTATAAGACACCTTTTAATATACGCTAATATATATATGATGATGAATTTTAAAAAAAAATTACTATTTTAAGATACTTTTCATTTATAAAATTTTGAAAATTAGATTATAACATGATTTTTTTACGTCATAAAGCAGCAGGTTGGGCCACATGAATCTTATTGATTCCAATTGCATTCGAAAAATTGAACTCGTGATTTATCATGACTCAAAAAATATTAACGAACCAACAGTCAAATCACAAGATATAAAAGCATGAATTTAAGTTTACTTAACAATTCGAAAAGGTTCATTTTTACTTGAAATGCCAACTTCAATAAATCAGAACTTTATTCGTGAAATTCGGAATCGAGTGAAATAAATTTCCACGTGTAGGTGGATACATCCTCTATCTAAGAAAAATACTGATTTAAAACTTCACATGGATTTTTTTAATTGTGATTCATGAGATTATCGCAATAATGTAAAGATAGAGGTTGGATTATACAAGCAGCCGGTGAAAAGCCGGTCTGAACTGACTGATTGCGACGACGCAAGGGTAGCAATGAGCGAGGACGAATGGTGAGCGAGCGAGCAGCACCGCAAGCGATGTGCATAGGTAGCAGTCAAGCTCACACAGGCATCAACAAGTGGGTGGCGACGTGGTCAACCGAGCGGGTGCATGTGGGATGCCAGGTGAGCAGGTGCGTGTGGGCGAGGTGCGAGCTTGGATGCTTAGCCGCTCTATCTAGGATGCAATCTGGGTGAACCTGGGACCAATTGAGCTAGTCAATTAGGTCTAATTAGCCAACTGGGTTTGGTTACCCAATTAGGTGCAATTCGACTTGCCAATTGAATTTAACTTGATTTAATTGGAGATTTCAAAAAAAACTTAAATCAAGTGATTTAATTTAGATGACCTTGTAATTAATTATGTGATTAAATATTTGATTCAAATAATTAACAATAAAGTGATTTTGGAGATTTTAGGGGAATTGGCCACACGACCGGTCAAGATGTTGTCGCAGTCAATATTTGAGCATCCAAACAATGGTGTTCCACGTGTCCTTAGTAATTGAGGTGAACTCGTTAGATTTGTCAAGATCGTTATTAGGTCTTTTGGTTCAAATAGAGCAAATAAAGAGCTCAATAGGCCTCACAGGCTTGAAGAAGAGTTTGCATCCCTCTTGTGGGAGGAAATGGGCCTTCAGCCTGGTTGCGGGCCTTGTCACAAGTGTGAGACTTAGGGATCCAAATTGATGTAGTGCAACGACAATTGGCCACCGCAAGACCTCAAATATGTGGACCTAGTAAGCTTGAAAATTAGGGTGCGTATAGAGATACCCTTTGGTATTGGTTACCAAATTAACACCATTTATTACTCGATCGAAAAAGGCTTCCATGTACACCACCAGGCACCGCCCCCTTTCCATCACCTCCTCCTCCTACTCTGACTCCAACTTGCGTGTTTCCCTATCAAGGTAATGAACGATGCAATATAATGTGTGTTGGTATCAGGTAAGATCATTCTCATTATCAATGTCTTCTGTACTGCAGATGGGGAGCAATCTGTCACCATACTCATGCTACAACTCTTGCGTCTACTTGTCCTGCCAAAGAAGGTTATGGCATTGGTTACTTTGTTGTCACCAAGCAGGGAAAAACCCTCCCCTTCCTCCTAAAAGGTTTGCAGAGTTGACAAATTTTTTTCTTCCTCTTTAGTTGGGTTTTAATTGGAGACTTGTGATTTTTAGGTTGAATCTAGAAATATAGTTGTTTGACAAATGAACACACTCATTTTTATTTCCCTCCAAAGTAGGTCTTTATTGGACTCTTGAACTTGACCAAGGGAACCATTTGTATTTCAAAATCTAGATCACCAAGTTTCCTTTCTCTGCAGGTGGGTGACGAAGTTGGAGTCATGCCTAAGTAGAGGATGTCGATAGTTGGAGTCGAGGAAGACGATGCGTTGGCCAATAGAGCAGTTAGTCAAATAGTTTGATGAGCGTGGCATGAGGTCGAAATACTTGCGTGCGAGTGGTCAAGGTTGAAAGTTCCAATGGGAAAGCTATTTTTGTTGTCTAATTAGTCAAAGGAGGGAAGAGTTACACTCTTTCCCAACATGCCAGTGAGAAGAAAGAACAATGGAATATGCAACAATACACCTTTCATCCCGAAGGATGACTTCTCATTTGAATATCTCAATTGGATAGTGGTGGACAAGGAAAAGCTAATGGTCTGGCCAAGGTGATGAGTTCATCCACATTCAACCACAAGGGAGAAATGGATGAAAGGAGATTGATCGTTACCTAGTCTAACTGTTAGGGCGAGTTTTATCGATGAGCACACATGAAAAATGATTGGATTAAAGCATGGCAAAGACAATGGTAGACGCAATAAACTCTCTTCTTAAATTAAGAAATTTCAAACCTAAAATTACTTCCTCCATTTCTTACACTAATGTTCCTTTTTTCCTCTTTTGAATGTCTCTCCTCTCTCAAATGTCTTTTCTCTCTCAAGTTATTAAACAGTCAAATAATATAAATTAATTGACACCACTAGACTTTAATTGTATTTATGGTATATTATAATAATATAAAATAAATTAATCAAATAATAATAAAATATATAATAATTTATGTAATAATAATATATAAAAATTTATAAAAAAAAAGGAAACCTCATCCAAATATATCTTTTTGCTGCGCGTGACTCCCTCGGCCCCACCATTACACCTTCGGTCTTTGCTTCACGGGACGTCTACGATTATTTAATCATTAAAAATAAAAACACTTTTAAAATTTGTAAAATTTAAACTATAAAATTAATAATATTTTTATTAAGAAAAATGTTTTGACAACATTAGAATATTTTTTATCTTAATTTAATAATTTAAATTAAATCTAAATTTATTTATTTTTAATAACTTATTTAATCAATTTAATCTTGATTTCCTTTCACATGTATAACACAATCTTTACCACATAACTAATAATCCTAAGTTCACCTTTATTTAGTAATATGTTCAACAACCCAAGTAAAAATCTTTTCTACTTTAATTTTATTAACTAAAAAATTATTAATATTTTTATTAAAAATCTCATGGTATATCAACACTCAGCTTGAATCTCATCTTTATTATCTTTTAAATTTTTTCGTTAGTCTCTCTTTTATCTTATATATATATATATAATTTAAAATTAAATATCATTAAAATAATAATAATACTAAAGAGTTAACTTCTTTTTATTATAATATTATTGTGAGACATCATCGTTCCCAATTCCTGCAAGCTCCGCTGCCTCCGAATCGGTGATCCACTCGTCGTCGTCGGAAAGGACAACCTCTACCCAACCTCCGGCCAGCATCTGCCATCTGTAAAATAATGCAACGCTGCCACCTCTCCTATAAAGCACAACTGTACCTCTTCCTTTACCTCTTCCTCATGGCCTTCGTCCTCACGCTCCTCTTCTTCTTCCTCCTTTCCGACCACCCACTCCCGTCCTCCTACTCCTCCCACCATCAACACCACCCCAGCCGCGGCCCCTCTCCCGCCTCCATCCACCAAGTCTGCAGGGCCACCCGCTTCCCCTCCACCTGCCAATCCACCCTCTCCACCGTCCTCCCCTCCCACCCCATCCCCACCCGGCTCCTTCTCGCCGCCCTCTCCGCTCCCACCCCCAACCTCACCGCCTCCCGGTCCAACGCTCACTCCATCCTCGCCGCCTCCTCCTCCAACCTCAACCGCTCCAATGCCGCCAAGAACTGCATCGAGCTCCTACGCTATTCCTCCTACCGCCTCTCCCGGGCGTCCGGCGCCGTCTCGGAGTCGAACATTGACGACTCGGTTGCGTGGACGAGCGCCGCGCTGCTCTACCAGTACGACTGCTGGTCGGCGCTCAAGTACGTGAACGGCACCAAGCAGGTCGACGACGCGATGTGGCTCCTCCTCTCCCTCCAGGAAATCACCAGCAACGCGCTGTCGCTGCTCTTCTCCTTCCGTAGATTCGGGAGCGACACCTCCAAGTGGACGACACCGCCACAGACCGAGCGCGACGGTTACTGGGGGGATTCGGCGTCGGCGAATATCGTCGCGACTCCAAGCGGATCGCTACGATCGTCGTTGCCGACGGCTTCGGATCTAAGGGCGAATCCAAATGCTAGGGTTTGCAAGGACGGAGGAGGGAGTTGCCACGGGAGCGTGCAGGGAGCGGTGGACGCCGCGCCGGATCACGGGGACGGTCGATTCGTGATCTACATCAAGGAAGGGGTTTACAAGGAGAAGGTAAAGATCCCGTTGGAGAAGAAGAATTTAGTCTTCGTTGGGGACGGAAGAGGGAAGACGGTGATCACCGGCTCGCTCAACGCCCAGATGCCAGGCGTCTCCACCTACAATACGGCGACGGTCAGCGTGAACGGCGACGGCTTCGTGGCGAAGGATCTCACCATGGAGAACACGGCAGGGCCCAACGCCCACCAGGCCGTCGCATTCCGGTCGGACAGCGACCTGTCCGTCATCGAAAACGTGGAGTTTGTGGGGCACCAGGACACTCTTTACGCCCACTCCTTGAGGCAATTCTACAAGTCCTGCCGAATCCTGGGCACCGTCGACTTCGTGTTCGGCAACTCGGCGACGGTGTTCCAGGACTGCGTCCTCTTGATCCAGCCCCGGCAAGCAAACCCCGGGAAGGGCGAGACCAATGCGGTGGCGGCGCAAGGGAGGACGGACCCTGGCCAGGCGACCGGCTTCGTGTTCGAGAACTGCACAATCAACGGGACGGAGGACTACATGGTGCTCTACCGCCAGAACCCCTCGAGGCACAAGAACTACCTCGGCAGGCCCTGGAAGGAGTACTCGAGGACGGTGTACGTCCGATGCTACCTTGGGGAGCTGATCAGGCCGGAGGGGTGGCTGCCGTGGAGGGGGAACTTCGCCCTCTCGACATTGTTCTACGGCGAATTCGAGAGCTACGGGCCGGGGGCAAACGCCAGCGGGAGGGTGAGTTGGAGCAGCCAGATCCCTGCCAACCACGTCGCCGCCTTTTCCGCGCAGAGCTTCATCCAGGGTGGTTCCTGGATCCCGGAGGATGACCGCCGATCTTAGCGACCACGGGAAATGTGATTAATAACAGTGCCAGATGCCTCCGAGGGGCCTGTCATTTGATACCAATATCGTATTTAATTACTACTCATAGATTATTACTTTGCGTAATAAATGTGTTATTTATCTTTAAAAAAATTAAAGTTTTATTTAGTAAAATCTATTTAAAATTTTAGTTTTTCATATCTATATAATTTTTGAAGTAAGATTTTTTAAAAATTGTGGATAATTATAATAAAAAATTATTATTATTTTTTTATTTATTAAAATATATATTCTAAAGTAAAAATTCTTATAAATTATTGTAAAAAATACATACAATAGTAACTTTACAATATCAATCTAGATCCACACACCTTTGTTGAAGTCTGTGGTTAGTGTATGTGACGTAAAAGAGTATGAATAATTTTGTCTCAGATAGTTTTATCTAGATGGAAGCTAACAAAAATTTATAGTCTACTTAAATAGATCAGTAATAAAATCTGGATCCCAAATAAAACAAAGTTTATGTACAATTATAAAAAAATAAAATACAACAATCAAAATAAGAACTCCAACATTCCCCCTAGACTAGTGTTGCAGTATCAACAATGCCCAGTTTAGATAGGAAGTTCTGAAAAGTATTTTTGGGTAAAGGCTTTGTAAGTAAATTAGCAAGTTGACCATGTGTATTGATGTAAGCAAATTTAATCAAGCCCGTCAACCATTTTTCTCTAACAAAATAACAATCCAATTCATTATGCTTCGTCTTTTCATGGAAAATTAGATTCTTTGCTATATGCAATGCAGCTTGATTATCACAAAATATAGTAGTAGGAGAAGATTGTTCAACCCGTAAATCCTTTAATAGTCTCCTGAGCCACAAAACTTCACTAACTATAGACCGTCGAGACCTATATTTAGCTTTGGCAAATGACATTGCAACAGTGCTTTGTTTCTTGGATTTCCAAGAAACTAAAGTTTTACCAAGAAACACAGTAAAACCAGAGATTGAACGACGAGTTATTGGACACCTTGCCCAATCAGCACCGCAATAAGCATTTAATTGTAGATCATTTCCTTTTGGGAGAAAAATACCATGAGTAGTAGTATTCTTAAGATAATGAAGAACTTGTTGAATACCTGCCATATGATTCTGATTCGGATTCTGCATAAATTGGTTAAAGAAGCTGACTGAATAACTGATATCTGGTCTTGTCATTGTAAGATAAAGCAACATGCCAAGTAAGCGGTTGTATTCTGTTGGGTTTGCTAATAAAGAACTCGAATCATCAACCTTGTAATTATCATCCATAGGAGTAGAACGTGGCTTGCAACCCAACTTTCCTGCATCACGTAGTAAATCAAGTATATATTTTTGTTGTGTAAGAAACATACCAGTTTGAGTTCTGATCATCTCGACGCCAAGAAAATATGATGGTACTCTCAAATCTTTCATTTTAAAACACTTGATAATTTCATTCTTAAAATCTTCAATTACTTCAACATCACTTCTTGTAATCAATATGTCATCAACATATACTGATACTGCAATAAAAATATTTCCTATTTTCTTTGTGAACAATCCATAATTAGATCTTGAATAATGAAAATTCATAGCAAGTAAAGATTCTGTTAACTTGAAATACCAATTTTTTGAAGATTGCTTTAAACTATTGAGTGATTTCTTTAATAAGCAAACAGAATTCTCCCCTGTCCTGTAACACCTTCTGGTAATCGCATGAAGACCTCCTCTTCCAAATCTCCATATAAAAATGGATTATTTACATCTAATTGCAACATATGCCACTGTTTACTAACATCAATGGATAAAAGAACTCTAACAATGGTTAACTTTACTACTAATGCAAAAGTTTCATTATAATTCAGCCTTTCTTGTTGGGTGTAACCCTTTGCAGCTAATCTTACCTTATATCGATATATAGTACCATCACTTTTATATTTAATTTGATAAACCCATTTGCATCCTATTGCATGCTTACCAATAGGTAATGGAGTAATCTCTCATGTCTTCTTGTCTTCAAGAGCTTGTTACTCCAACTTCATGGCATCCTGATTGGCTTGATTGAAGTTCAGTGGTTCAGTTTCTCCCAAAAGAGCACACATAAAAGTAAAATGATCAGACTTTAAATTTGGCAAACTAACAAAATTTGAAAGTGGATATTGCTGATTTGATGAAACACAATTACAAATATAATCCTTGAGATAGTTGGGGGGTTGAGATAACCTATTTGACCTTTTGGTCAAAGGCGTTTCATTGCCAATTGACTCAGAAGGCCTTCTAGTAGTACTTGCATTGGTTTCATCATCAGCAACTTCTTCAATAATGTCATTATCATCAATGCTAAGTTCCTTGTTGATTGAATCAGATACATATATCTTCAATAACAGGAACATTATCTGGAGAAGTATTTTTAGTGACAATAATATTTTCTACAGAATTGGTTTCTGAAGAGGCGATATGATTTTGAAAAAATGTATCATATTCCTTATCAAATATAGGCATAATCAAATTACCAGAGTCCTCTGAGATTTCCTTAAAAGGAAAAATATTTTCATAAAACTTCACATTACTGCTAACAAGAATTCTCTTAGAAGATAAGTCATAAATTTTGTAACCCTTTTGACCAAAAGGGTAACCAAGAAAAACACCTTTAATAGCCCTTGAATCGAACTTGTGCTTGATATGGTCATTGATGGCATAAACTAAGCAACTAAAAACTCGCAGAACATTATAATTTGGAAGCCTTGAATTTAATATCTCATATTAACTTTTTCCATTCAACACCCTTGTAGGTAAAATGTTTATAAGATGGGTTGCTATTAATATGCACTCACCCCAGAATCTCATAGGAATATTAGATTGAAACATTAATGCTCTAGTAACCTCTAAAAGATGTTTTTGCTTTCTTTCAATCACCCCATTTTGTTGGGGTGTATATGGACATGACTTATGATGCAATATATCATTTTCATTTAATAAATTTTCATATCAGTAGATAAAAACTCAGTTTCATTATCACTTCTAAAAATCTTGATTTTGCAAGCAAATTGATTTTGAACAAGTGATAAAAAATTTCTGATCAATATGCAAACTTCTGTTTTATTCTTCATCAAATATGTCCATGTACAACGACTACAATCATTAACAATTGTAAGAAATATCTAAAACCAGAATATGTAGGTGTGGGAAAACATCCCCATACATCACAATGTATCAAGTTAAATGGTTTATCAACCTTATTTGCACAATCAATAAAAGGTAAACATTGTAACTTGGCAAGATGACAAACTATATAATGTTTGTCGTTATTTTGTGAAATAAAAGGTAAACTACTATAAACTGAATGTCTCAATCGCTGATGCCAAATTTCAGAAGAAACAACATTAAAAGCTTGTGAACCTTGTCTTCCAGCATTAAGAATGTAGAGCCCACATATCTTCTTAGCTACTGCAACTGTTTCCTTCACATGATGGTCCTGAATAAAACAAAGTTGTGAATAACAATGCATAGAAAATTCATACTGATCTGTCAATTTTCCTACTGAAAGCAAATTAAAACTAAAAGTGGGTAGATGAAAAGTATTTTTAAGTTTCAATCTATCATTTATAACCAACGATTCTAGTATATCCGCCATTTGGCATTTTAATTGATTGTCCATCTGCAATCTCAACATAATTCTAAATCAACTTGAAATTCCCACACATGTGGTCGGTAGCTCCTGTATCTATAATCCAAACATGTTTCCCTATAGATGCAAACAATGTACAAATATTTTTGGCCAAACTTACATGATATTTAGAGTCTAAACAAAACTTAATACCTTCCATGTTACAAGCTGGTTGAGGAACAACGTTTGATGTATTCAAAAGATTAATAAGATGTTCATACTGTTCAGGTGAAATTTGAGGAACATTAACATTTTCAGGACTATTATCATCTTCTATAATCATACTGCCAGAGAAATTATTATTGCTACTGCCTTTATTTCCTTGTTGTTTTTCAGGGAGGAGTCTATGCATTTTATGTCCCAAAGGAAAGCCATGGATCCAATAACATCTATCCATGGTATGACCATTATTTTCACAATGACTACAAAATAATTTTCTACCTCCCTTTTGCTGAGTTTTATTGTTGTTTGACTGAAAATTTTTCCTTTACTATTTTGATTGTTTTTGCTATTGTACATAGCCAAATTTTCTGTATTGATAGATGGCTTCACAACATTTTTAAGCTTCTCCTCTTAAAGAATAGAACAGTAAACTCCTTTCATGTCAAGAAGAGGACTATTTAGCAAAATTTAACTTCTAACGTTTGAATATGATTCATTCAAACCTAGCAAAATCCTTCTCACTCTTTGACTTTCAACCTTAGCCTTATTTTTTTGTGTAGCTTCACATTTACACTCAGGGAGAGGATCATAAATCGCCAATTCATCTCAAAGAGTATTAAGTTTGGTGTAATACACACTAACAGACAACTGCTCTTGATTCAATCTAGCTATAGATTGATCAAGTTCAAAAATCTTTGCATCATTGCCTTGAGAAAACCTACCTTCAAGATCTAACCAAATCTCACAAGTTGTTTCTAAACAAGAAACACTATTAACAATTTTAGATTCCATTGAATTTAACATCCAATTGGAAACCATATCATTACACCTATTTCAGAGTTGACTTCTCTTGGAATTAATATCTCCAATTCTCTAGGTGGTGAAGGAATGGATCCATCAACAAAATTGGATTTTTTTTTGGAATTTAATACTTTCTTTATAGCTCTAGTCCATTGAGAAAAATTATCTTTATCGAGTTTCTTATTGACGACAATAATGTTAGGATTATCTGAAGAGTTAAGAACAAATAGATTACAATCAACATCTTCACAACCCTGGTAGATATCTATTTCCTTTGATGCCATCAGAGAAACTTGGGAAAAAATAGCAGATAGAAGAAAAACAAGAAAAATGTTTAGATTTGAAGAAATTTGACCAAAAACCCGAAGAAAGTACAATAATTGTTCAGATCAGAAGAAATCCGAACATATCTAATGAAGAATAAATATTCGATGCCAAATCAAGAGCAGATTTGACAAGAACAATGAAGAGTGGAAAAAAAAATTAGATAAATCTCACCAAGTTATGTAATATGCAACATCTTAGCGTAGACCTTACTCTGATACCAAGTAGAAAAATTATATAATAGTGACTTTACACTTGAGAACATAACGTTGATCTAGGTCTACATACTTTCATTAAAATTGCTAGGGTTAATGTGTGTGGTGTAAAAGAGCATAAATAATTTTGTCCTAAATATTATTATCTTGATGGGAACCAGCAAAAATTTATAGTCTACATAAATAGATTTGCAATAAGATTCAGATCTAAAAAAGAACAAAACTTATGTACATTTACAAAAAATAAAATACAATTAAAATAAGAACTCCAACAATTATATTCTCAAATGAAACTTAAGTAAAAATAGATTAAATCAAAAGTTTTGAGAAAAAAGTTGGACCTTGACTCAAGTGCAAAATAAAAGAAAAAGATCTAAAAATAAAGTTAATAGAAAACAAAAAATGATGTATAGTCAAAGGATAGAGTTCTGTTCCCTTATAACCACTATTACTTAAGATTTAACTAACAATTAGGAAAAATAAGTGTAATTTACATTTGCAAAAATCAAAAGATATTTTTGATTTACCTGTAATTACTCGTAGGTAAATGTTTTCATCGTAAATCGAAAAATGTTGATGTAAAAGGTTTTGTTCGGGGAGAATTTCAATTAGGAGTTAAATAAAACTAGAGTTAAAGTTAATTTTACAAATAGAATTAAAATTGTATATTAATTAAGATGATGGAGGTTTATATATTGGTAATTATATAATAATAATAATATTAGAAGTTTATAAAAAATTAAAATTGAAGTTGAACCAAACAATGTCAAAATCATTAGACTCTCTAGTGATCTAAACAATACCTCAACACAGTCAATAATGTATCTTCCTTCTTTCATTTAATGCTTACCACTGCATCAATCTGGTATCAATGCTAATTTTATATAATCCTTGTTTACAAGATTTTAATACCTACAGAAATGAAGGACTGCAATTATAATGAATAGTAGATTAAAAGTTGATCATAAATGTAAAACTATACTCTTATTTTTAATTTAGGGGAGTTTACAAGAGTAAGGGTGTCTTTATTTGAGCTTTAGAACATAACTCCTAGTTTTTAGAGCGATATTATAGTAGTGTCTTAAAAGAGTAGCGCTTGAAAGAATGAGTGGTAGTTCAAGAATTACGTTTGTTTGTTGAAACAGCATTTTTTAGAAACTTTTTGAAAATTCTAATTTTACCCTTAAAGGTTAGGTTTTTGATAAATGTTACTAACAATATTTTAAGAATCTATTTTATTAAAAATATTTTAAAAAATAAATAAAAGTATTTATAAAGTTTCAATTTTATAATTTTATAATGTTAAAAATATTTAAGTACAGATGAATTACGTCAACAAATATAGATCAATCTTACAAAGATTTTCAACTGTTATAATAAAATATTTTTAATTTCAAAAAGTTATAATATATTAAACCAAATTACACTACTCTTAGAAAAATACTCAAAAAAAATTTTCATAAATAAATTTTTTGATGATGAAAAATCAACATTCACTTAAAAAATAACTAAACAAAGAAGAAAAACCAAAATCCGAAATTTTTTGAAAAATAAAGTGGAAAAATGAAAAATAAAAAATTCCAAAATAAAACTAAAATCCTGAAAATCGCTTACAAAATCGGCATTCATTGAGGGTAGCCATATCCTTTAGACTTCGAGGAGCGGTTACTGATTCGAAGAGCTATAAATGAGCAATTTTTCTGCCCGATGAAAAATCAACTATATTAGAGTTGGTGCTCTAGGATCTTGAAGCTGTTACATTAATAAAAAAAATGTATTTTTTTACAAAATTTTTAAAAAACTCAAATCTACTCAAAAGGCTAGAAATAAGTGTAAACAAACACACATTAAAACAAGAAGGTATCAAAATCCTTGACATTACAAGGTCGAAATAGAACTTAAAATTTTGTCGGAGAAAGAATTTGTGATAAAAAGATACTTGATTGATAATAAAGAGGTTCACAATTTTCTTAACCTCAAATTTATATATTCGAAAGGTTGCTAAATGGCTTGACCATAGAAATGACATGAGGTAGGTTTAGAAAAAATTTCAATCAATTTCAGAAATTATTATATAGAATTATAGGTAGAGTTAGTAAAATAAATTAAATTAAAATTGTAAAATAATTATTATAATAAAAATTTATATGTTAAAATTTTTACAATGATAATAATACGTAAAAATTTACGTAAAGTTAAAATAAAAATCTGAGAAACAATTTTCAAGCATATTAATTGAGTAAAGTATTGACGTACGTAAGATTGATATGTTAATAACGTTAAACACATTTTGTTTCATGCCAACACATGAAATAAAGTTACATTATTATATCACAATTTCTTTGGTTAATTTTTAATATTAATTTTATATAAATTTTTATATATCATCCTATAAATTCTTATATATAAATTTTTATCTCATAATTTATTATAAAATTTTAACATAATTTCTAAAATTACTCTTAACTTCGTTAAAGTTAAAATTCTGTTAACAAATAAAATCTTAATACATAAAAGGTTTTTTTCATTATAAGCGAGTTTTAAACACTTAAAACATTTGTTCAAATTTTTGAGAAATTTATAAGACACCTTTTAATATACGTTAGTAAGATGTTTGTATTTTTAGAATTAATAAAAAATAATTAAAATTTTAATTATTATTTTTTATTATTTTATATAATTTTTTTATTAATTTTAAAAATATAAATATCACCTAAAATACATATGATGATGAATTTCTTTTAAAAAAATTATTTTAAAATTATTTATAAATTTTTGAAAACGTGACACCCTTTGGTATCGGTTACGAGATTAACGCCTTTTATTACTCGACCGAAAAAAGCTTCCATGTACGCCGCCAGCCACCGCCCCCTTTCCACCGCCGCCTCCTCCTACTCCGACGCCGACCTGTGCGTTTCTCCGTCAAGGTAACGAACGACGTGGTATGATGCGTGCTGGTATCGGGGAAGATCGCTCTCAATCATTCTCATTGTCATCGTCTTCTGTACTGCAGATGGGGAGCAATCCGCCACCGTACTCGTGCTACGGCTCCTGCGTCTACTTCTCCCGCCATAGAAGGTCGTGGTGTTGGTTACTCCGCTGTCAACAAGCAGGGAAAAACCGTCCCCATCCTCAAAGACTGTTCTCTTCAAGTTCCCGCTGGCGAGCTCTGGATGCTCCTCGGCCCTAATGGTTGTGGGAAGTCCACCCTCCTAAAGGTTTGCGAAGTCGACGGTTTTTTTTCCCTTCCTCTTTGTCTGGGTTTTAATTGGAGACTTGTGGTTTTTGGGTTGAGTCTAGAAATGCAGTTGTTTGACAAACGAACACACACACACACTCATGCTTATTTCCTTCGAAAATAGGTATTCGCTGGACTCCTGAACCCGACCAAGGGAACCGTTCGTATAAATGGAACTAGGAGCTTTGTGTTTCAGAATCCAGATCACCAGGTTTCCTTTCTCTGCATTGATGACTTGCTCGTTCAGTGTCTTGTTTTCTCTGCCATCTGTTATCTTTGAGTTTATCTCGTAAATTATGTCTAAAAAATGGAAGGCTGAAATTTAAAGTGTGTTTGATAACAAGGTGTTTTAGTTTCAAACATTGTGAAGAGTTAAGAGTTGAGTCTCATTTCCAAACAGGGTTAAACTTTACTATGAATTATAAGATAAAAACTTGTGCATGAGATTTGTATGGTAATAATGATGTATGAGAATTTATGCAAAATTGAAGCTAAAGATCATTACCAAACAAATAGACTCTATTTGCCTTTATTATTACGGTTATTTTGGTTTTATATTTCAAAACCTTTTTGCACAAAAGCTTTATTTTCATAGGAGCATGGACCTATTGTAGTGTTCATTGAACTTCTTTTGGTGACACTAGCTGTTCATTTGAATTTCTTGGTTTATTGTCCAACTTGGTTTTTTTGGTGCATTACACTTCTTTTTGCAAGATTTATTAGGTTCATACTCTTAAAGATAATGCAGGTTCTATGCTCTGAGAAATTAGTTCAATATCCTTACTCCATCATTTGGGTTGGAATTCTTAGAATAGGAGTTGTAAAGATAAGAGTTATAGGCTTGGTATTTGATTTTATTCTAGGAATTCAAAACTTTTGTGTTCAATTTGTGTCATTTTGTATTCTTTCATTTGGATTTTCTCTCAAAATGTTTGTGAGGAAAGAATGTGGTGGTGTTGGTATTCTCCCAAATTATGGGAAAACTGTTGTTTCCAACATATCCATATTTCTTGAAGTACATGAAACTGGTAATTATTCTGCCAACTAAAAGAAAGAGAATTTTTTTTAGGAGGAATTGCTTCTGATTTCTTTCTTAAGCCTGCCTAAATTCCTTAAAATAAAATAATCTATTTAGGATGTATGCAATGCCATTAACAATTATCATCACAAGTTTGCGGTAGCTTCACCAAATGCCCTTAGGAAACAAATTTTTGATTCCCAAATTCAAAGTATTTGTAGAATTAAACATGAGGGCCTTAAAAAATTTACAACCACCACCTGATTGTTACTCCCTTTGCTCTTTAACTGTGATTAATGAACTTCTAGACTTTTATGAACCAGATTACTGCAGCTGCTACAAGCAGCATCTCTTCTGGAAGCATTCATTCCAAAATTAGGTGATAATGTTAGCTAGTCAGGATGTGTCACTTAAATTAGACATACATTGACCCAAGGGAACATGTGGCCGTCTCTTCATCCTTCTACAGAAACTAAGGTTAGATTCATAATCTAGTCTAGACACCAAAATGTAGCCAGTTATGTTTCAATAGTCGACTTTTTCTTTGGAATTTGTGCTATTTAAGGTGTTGAGGTCAGAAAATTTTGGAAGTCATTCTGTTATTTTGAATACGTGTGCAACTATGTGCTTTGTCAGTCAACAGCATGAGTCCCTTTGTTTGTACTTAAAGATGTGTCAAAATCAAGTCTAGATGCAACTGTTGAATCTGCTTGTTACAATTAGTAACAGATTGCAAATTCTATTCCTTCTGTATCATAGAAATGATACAATTATGTTTCCCTGCCCAAAAGCTAGCGATTTCCATTGTCTAAACTCAAATTTTTTGTTCAGGTTAACTCATCCATCAGACTTTTGCAGGTGGTGATGCCCACAGTAGAAGCAGATGTTGCCTTTGGTCTAGGAAAGTATAATTTACCATCAGATGTGGTTAGGTCTAGAGTTGCAGAGGCTTTGGATGCTGTTAGCATGTTGAGCTATGCACAGGTATATAATTTTGAATTCATGTGAGTTTATCATTTTTTTTTGGCAAACAGATGATTGAAGAGTTGTTTATATTGTTTTTCCAGAGACCTGTTCAAACTCTGAGTGGTGGCCAGAAACAAAGAGTTGCCATTGCAGGTGCCTTGGCCGAAGCATGCAAAGTACTTCTGTTAGATGAATTAACAACATTTTTAGATGAAACTGACCAGGTAATTCTTATTTCTTCAATAAAATTAGGATTTTTTTTCTTTGGCATATTATTGAAGGCATGAGGCTCTTATAGTTTTTGCTGTTGCAAATAGCTTATCCATATTAGATTGGTGTAAGAAAGCAGGATGAGCCCTTCTTTTTGTTTCCTCTCAAATTCTTTATTTGAATAAAATGAATAAAATTGTAGCGGCATGATTTTGAGAGGAAAAGATTCAAAAATTATTAAACATCGGAGATAGCTATCAGAAAATTGATGGGGTCTTTTTTTAGGCTTCCCAAGAGAAACAAAGACAGTATATTTTGACAGTTTTGCAATATCCTGTGCTTTTCTCCCACATCACTTTAGGTGCATTTGAAGATAGTTTTTTTCAGTTTCTGAGAGTTGGATAGAGTTGAAACTAGTGTTAGTTTTGTAAATGAAGTTGAAATTGTATAGTAAATTAAGTGATAAAATGTTATATGTTGAAATCTATGTAATAATAATGAAGTTAAAAGTGATTTTAGGAATTAAAAAATGCTAGAATTAAAATGGAATCTTCATGACATCTAAACCATCCATATGTGAACTAGAATAATGGACCCTTTGACTTGTCAATATATTCTGCTCCATCATGATTTCTCGCAATCTCCGGATTCAGTCATTCTGTTCACGAGGTTGATCTCTCAAGCAATTCCCCTCTCTCAAAAGTCCAACCATTTCTAGCAAAAACTAGGAAGGGGAAATATAGTTTTACTTCCATAAATGGAGTGGTTGTTTTTAGAATTCTAATGTGTGAAATATGCTGTCATAAATCATGATAGAGTTACCCTTACCAGTGCATCCATGCCATCCCTCTCAAACATTTTTGTTTACATAACAAAAATTGGATTATAAAAATCTCATTGGTTCTCTGCATTCAAAGCTTCCCAGCACAAAACTTTCATTTTCTTTGGTTTTCTAAATGATCCCCATCCAAACGCCCTTTGTATGGTTAGCAGTATCGTCTCTTGTCTTACTGAATCAATCACACCTTTGTTTCAGTGTTTGGAGCTGTCATGAAATAAAAAATCCGGGGATACACAACAACACTTATCAAATCATTATAATCAAATATATTAATCACTTGAATGTAGCTTTTTCATGTGTGTGATGATCCTTCTTGATATTCGCCTTCACTATTTTGACGCCTACAGATTGGAGTCATAGAGGCGGTGAGACACTGTGTCGCAGGTCCTCAGGATGTGGCTGCATTGTGGGTAACACATCGCCTGGACGAGCTGGAGTATGCAGATGGAGCTATTTGCATGGAAGATGGTCAGATTGTTCTGCAGGGTTCTGTTCGCAGGGTTATCAATTACATAAAAAGAAAGCAATCAGGGTAAAACTTTTTCTGGAAAAGCTGATCCATATCGTTAGGGTTTAGGGTCATTATCCATTTTAGATTTTGTTTGAAAATAAAGTTTACAAATTTTTTTATTGTATTAAGTATATATTTTAACGATGTAACGAGAATAACTTTTTTCACTATGATTGTGAAAATAAAAAAAGATTTTCTTGTCTTGAAAATCATATTGATTTTAAGAAGAGGTTTGTATACTTTGGAAATCTTAGAAAAGAAAAATTTTGAAATTTTTAAAAAAAATTTAGGTGTCTGTGTATTTTGGAAAATTTGAAAAAAAATTAAATTTTTTTATTATTATAAGTATAATTTTTTTTTTACTTATTAATTAGAAATTTTTTTTATAATTGATAAAATTTTTATCATAACGTCCGATGTAATTTACCCAATTTCTCTTTATCATGTTAAATTCATGGTTACAAGAAAAATCTGAAATTATATTTAAAATGTTAAAATATAAAAAATTTATAATTTTTTAAAATTTTTATAAGATGCACAATCAATTTTAAATTTTTTTTCTTTTCTAAATTATTTTTCTTAAATTTTTGTTTCGCGAATTTTTAATCTAACTTACAAATTTTAATATATAAATTTTTATTAATTTAAATACTATGTAAATTAAATTTTATTTATAAAATTAATTTCAATTTTAATGCTATCAAATTTGATGAATGTCTATTTATTTGTGTTTGTTATTATGAATATCTATTCTTTATTATGTGTCACAATAATCTATAATAATATTTATTAAATAATTTTAATATTTTATATTAAAAATTATATTAAAATATTTATATAATAAATTACATAATTTTTATTTTATTTAATTTTATCTCATAAACAAATACACTTAAAAACTATACAATATCTTAGGATTGTTGGTCAATTCTATTCCACTGTGAGAGTAGGAAAACGTAATTTTTAGATTAATAATTTAAAAATAAGAAAAAGAGAAAAAAAAAATTTAACTAAAGAATAAAAATATTATTGTAAAAATAAAAATATTTTTAAAAATTAAAAAGTAAAGAAAATGAACAATACCTTAAAAATAATTATCAAATAAACCTCGTGGTTTGAATCATGCTTGAGCCCCTCCTCTTCTCCACCTTCCTCCTGCCCATCATGTCTCTTACGCGTTCCACGTCGCCCCACTTGCCTCGCAGGGCGTACATGTCCGACACCAGACCGTACAACCCACCGCCCTTCCCTCCAGCTCCGGCCATCCGCCTCTGGAGAAGCCGTTCGGCGACCTTGTCGGAGAAGTGATCGAAGTCCCTGTGCGCCCTGCACGCCGACAACAGCGACGTCCAGACCACGTCGTTGGGTTCCACCCTCATGTTCTCCACCACCTCCTGGGCTTCTCGGATCATTCCCGCTCTGCCCAGAAGGTCCACCATGCACCCGTAGTGGTGCACCGTCGGCTCCATCCCGAACTCCTCCCTCATGCTCTGGAACGCCTTCTTGGCCTCGTGTATCAGCCCCGCGTGGCAACAGGCGTTGAGGATGCTCGTGAAGGTGATCTCGTTCGGCCTCGCACCCGCCCTCTTCATCTCCTCGAACAAGGACAGCGCTTCCTTGCCGTGCCCGTGCAGGGCCAACCCACAGATCATTGCAGTCCAAGACGCAACGTTTCTGTACCGCATTTTCTCGAACACCGCCAATGCGCTCCTCAGACACCCGTTCTTTGCGTACATATCCACCAACGCCGTCCCCAACGCTACCGTCGGTTCCAGCCCATTCCTCTCGCAGTAGGCATGGACCGACTTCCCCATCAACGCCATGGAGCCGGTGACGGCGAATGCGGAGAGCATTGTCACGAGCGTCACCTGGTCCGGCCTGCACCCCCACCCCCCGTCCCTCATCAGCTCCCTGAAAAGCTCCAGCCCCATCCCACAATTTCCGTTGCAGAGATACCCACCAATCATCGCCGACCAGGAAGCAATATCTCTCTCGGGCATCTCGTCGAACACCTTGCGGGCATTCTTAAGGTCGCCGCGTCCGACGTACCCTTTGATCATCGTGTTGTAGGTGACGGAATTCCTTGCGGGCATTTCGCCGAACAGGAGTCGGCCATCGTTGAAGAAAGCAGAGCTCGACGCCGGAGCGGAGACGTAACCGTTGAGCAGGGAGGTGGAGACGTAGACGTTGGACGCGAGGCCGGACTTGAGAAGGTGGCAGTGGAGATGGCGGAGGAGGGTGGGAAATGAGGAGGGGAGGTGGGAGATGGACTTGAGGGTGAAGACGGCCGCGTGGGTGTCGAATGGGTGGCTATTGTGGAAAGGGTCGTGGCGGCGGAGGACGGTTAGCTTGTAAAGGAAGAGCGCTTCGTGTGGCGACCTGGCGTTTCTGATGGCGGAGACCGCTCGGAGGAACGAGGTCGTGGTGGCGACCCCGGTGGGCAAGGGCAACCAACCCATGCCATCACATTTCACATCGTTCTTTCTTTTTTTCGCTTGCCATCTTAAAAAGGTGTCGTCTTTTTTGTTTTTTCCTGAAAAGTGTTTTCCGCTAGGGCACATAACAAAGCTCTCGGGTCGCCGCTGACAGTTCCATTTCCTTCCACCCCCGGACCCCGATCGAGCTCATCCGATGTCCACCTGCAGCAGTAGCAGGCGAATGAGGGCATTCAGGCGGTGGATGCGGTCGCAGTCCATAGGCCATACCCCCGCCCTCACCTTCGTCGACTCAGGCATCGAGGGAATCTGGGTCAGAGCCCTCTGCGACCTCCAGGCAGGGGACGTCATTGCCACCATACCCAAGGAAGCGTGCCTCACCGTCAGAACGTGCGGCGCAGGCTCCATGATCAGGGAGGCCGGCCTTGGTGGAGTGCTGGGACTTTCCGTGGCGCTCATGTTCGAGAGGAGCAGGGGTGACGAGTCGCCGTGGGCCGGCTACCTACAGTTACTGCCGGAGGCTGAGCAGGTGCCGCTAACGTGGAGTGTCCGTGAAGTCGATGATCTTCTTGTGGGGACTGAGCTGCACAAGGTGTGAACTTCTCTCTTTTTTTTAATTCTTTCTGCCATCCTTCTTCGACTAGAGACTTCTACCAGTCTGTAACCCGTAATCCCTGAAGAGAGGAAGCTTTTCACGCTATGGTTAAATTCACTGTAAAAAAGTGGATTCAGCCTACGAATGATGCAACTGCATATATGAACTCCATGATATGATGACGAATTCTGTGGATCAACATGCTTGTTAGTTTATTTTTCTTACCGAAGTTTTACTGGAACTCACGGTAATTCTCTAATTCTCTGGTAATTCGCCAAGATTTAATATTTGATTACATCCTGTTATTTGGTGAAGTTTACAAGAACAACTAGCATGGTTGTGGAATCAATACAACAAATTTTCAGACAGCAATTTGATACTTTATTTCTGATGTTTAATAGGTATATCCAATCGTGGAATTATATTTCTACCATACTGCTAAAGCTTTAACATGTATTTCTATCCTCCTCAAAATGAAAATGTTAAGATTTTTTTTATTATTTTAAAATATTTAGTCACATGCACTTATCCAGGCAGTGAAGGAAGACAAGGTACTTGTCTATGAGGATTGGAGGGAAAATATCCTCCCACTTATGGATTTAAAGTACTTGAAGCTTGATCCAAGATATTTTGGATTTGAACAATATATTGCTGCAAAAAGTCTTGTAACATCTCGGTCTTTTGCGATAGATGATTATCATGGCTATGGAATGGTACCTCTCGCAGATCTGTAAGACACTCTCTTTATGAACAGGACTTCATTTGCTTGTTTGATCATGCTGATTTTCACATTGTAAAAATAGAAAATTTTGTTATTTTGATAATAGATAAATTTCTACAGTATGTATTATTTAGAATTAATTATACTAAATATATTGCATTTCATTTAGAGGATATGTAACAAACTATGTGGGATTTCCTATAGACGCTAGGAGAAACTAGGGAATTTTCTGTAGACATAATTTACATCAACAACCCTCTCTAAGTCTATATTTTTTCTTCTTAGTTATAGATGGAATAACTTAAGAAATTCAAGGAGAAATATATTGGTGGTACATGTAATTTGCTAAAGACAGTTTTAGTTGATGAAAGTAAGTCAGAAATTAGGTTTAAGTTAGAATTGTGAAAAGATTTTAGATTTCAAAGAATTTAGGTTGAGTAGGTTAAAAACTAATATATGAAATGCAGGTTCAATGAAAATAGGAATAATGATGAAGATATATACTTAGATGGTCATAAGATTCATAAAAGGAATATTTTTAAATACTTAGAATCTATAATAAGCAATAATGGAAAAATTATAAAATATGTTATTTATTGGGTTAAATTAGAAACGATGAAGAGGAGAAATGTTTCTGGAGTGTTTTGTAGGAGGATATTCTTAAAATTTAAAAAATTATAAAACTGTTATTTACCCAGCTGCACTTTATGTTTCAAAATGCTGGATTTTAAAGCATGAC
The DNA here is from genome assembly GCA_024699675.1 of Amphibolis antarctica. Lineage (NCBI taxonomy): Eukaryota > Viridiplantae > Streptophyta > Magnoliopsida > Alismatales > Cymodoceaceae > Amphibolis > Amphibolis antarctica. The sequence continues at coordinate 23,606 of JAMKPZ010002901.1, forward strand.
AATATGCAAAAAATTAGTGTTGTTGATACATATGTTACTACTACAAGGGATAAGTTTAAAAATGATTTTATTAGAAATAAGGAGTTGTATCTATTGAAGATTAAATAAGAGAAAATTGGCTTAGCTGATTCAATTATATCCTTAAGATACCAAGAAATGTACCAATTAGGAAAGGAAAATTAATTAGTACAGAAGAAACTAAAAGAAATAGATGTAGGCATAAAATTACTTAATTTAAAATTGTAAGAAAAAATTTAAATTTATGTAATTTAATTGAAGATTTGGTAATAAATAGAAATATTTGAAAGAAAATGATTCATGTAACTAATCTCATGTTGTAGGATTATAGCTTGGTCTGTTTTTGTAATTAAATAACCTTAGAAGTGGAATAACCGAAATACATATCCAAAAATTTCATAAAATAAAGTGTTGGGGAGCCTTCAATTATTCAAAATGTTTGGTGTAGATTGGGAGGAGAAAATCCCCTGGAGAACCTTTGGAGATAGGAAAAAGGAGGAGATTTGCAGAAGAAAAACAGAGAGCAGAATGTTTACAGATCAATATAGGATTCCATATTTAGAAGAACAATCTGTTTGCACATGATCCTGCCGCAATTAACTTCCCATCTCTTGTTATGTTGGAAGATGTTTTTGTCATCCATTTTTTATTCCTTGTACACGTTTAGTTTGCAGTGTAAGTTCATACCATTTGTGAAACCTTGGTCATTTTTTACTTGTCTCCCTATCTTTTTGCTGATGTTGTTACCAATTTCTGCAGTTATATACCAGTGAATAGATATTCCAATGTTTTTTTCGTTGCATTAGGTTGTCTTTTACCTGAAGGTTATATTAAAGCATGGTGGACGTTTCTGTTTATGTGCTTGTTCTTTTGATCAGTGCTTCATAACTTCAGACAAGAACCTTTTATTCCTTAGCTTTTATACACTTTCTTTTTGAAGAAAATTGATTTTTTATTGCATGGAATTAATCTATATTTTCGTATGTTTTGTTATTTAGCTTCAACCACAAAACTGGAGCTGAGGACGTCCATTTTACCTCTGTTTGTTCATTGTCAGACTCTGATGTTGACGGTGGTGATGATGAAAACAATGACATCGATGATGAAATTCACGGTGACCCAATAACAGATGATAAATCTTCAACATCAGATTCAGATGGAAAATCTTCAGGTTGGAGCACAGCTATTTTTTTGATTGATTCTCTCACACACACAACATATATATGAACATTGCTTTCTTGGAGATAACAAATAGTGTTCCTTTTGAAGTTCAGATGATCCTACAAAACTAGAGATGATCCTTGTTAGAGGTGTTGATGCTGGAGCTGAGGTAAACATTTATCTCCTCTAATTTTCTAAGTTTATAATATAATATTCTCGTATGATGTGTTATATTGAGGATATTTTCCCTGTACCAAGATGTAGAAGGGAGTAGAAATTATTGAATTACTATGCCATTATAAAAAAATTATATATACCACACTGACAAGTGACTTTGGTATCAGAAGGATCGTAAGTATGCCATAAACATCACACACTTGGTAACCAATTATTTGCCTCATACATTAAGCTTACAGTTCTTTATATAATAACAATATCAGATTTTTGTATGAAAAAAGTATACCATCTATTGAAATAATCTTACATCAAGTGTGATGTGGTAGACCTTGTTTTTATATTATGAAGAACTCTTTCATCGTTCAAAGGACTTTTGGAAGTACATTTCAATATGGTATTAGAGTTAGGTTTACGACACATGTCCCATAAGTCGCTTTGATTTGAACACCTTGCTTAGACAGTATAAGGTGGACATTTGTCGGTTTGAGGGTTCGTCACAAGTGCAAGGGAGTGTTAGAATAATCTCATATCAAGTGTATTGTGGTGGATCTTGTCTTTATATTATCAAGAACCTTCCTCTCATCGTCCAATGACTTTTGAGAGTCTATTTCAATACTATCAACTCAATCCATTACTAGTCTTAGGCTAAAAAGCACAAATTCAATGCAGCGGTTTTCACTAACGTAGGGTCTAGAAAGAGTCCAATTATATGGAACATTATTTTCATAAATGAAGAGATTGTTTCTTAAGATTAAAAATTATGACTTTTGAATCATAATAGAATAGCATTACCATTGCATTGAGATTCACACTTTATAGGTCTTAGATGAGTTATGGTGCCAACTTTACTCACCATGGGATTTTCTAAAAATAAAGTTAAATTTTATGCTGTCTATGAACGAGCTACATTAGATACCTCTAAAGGTATGCCACATGCTTAGATGCACCAAGAAAAAGCATATGATCATGATTTATTTAGTGTGTAGCATGGGTAAAGAAATTAGTTCAAAACGCTAAAATTAGGCTAATAACTTGGAATGTAGGAACCTTGATTGGTAAGAATATAGAATAAGTAGGTGTAATGATAAGAAAGAAAATTAACATATTAAGCTTCTAACTCGTAAGAAACTAAATGGGTGGAATAATGATTTGAGGATAATGCTTTTAAATTGTGGTATACTGGAAAAGATAAGTGTATGAATAAAGTTGGAATAATAGTCAATAAAAGTTTTTAAAGTTGAAGTTGTTAAGGTAATAAGGATGGGGGATAAAATTATAATGATTAAGCTTGTTGTAGGAAATGAGATAATTAATATAATTAGTGCATATGTTCTACAAGCAAGTTTAGAATAAGTTACCAAACAAAAATTTTGAGAAGATTTAGATTGTTTAGATTATAGTTTACCTACTAGCAAAAAAAATTTATTGAAAGGGGATCTAAATGGTCATATAGGAGAACAAAATATGTTAGGATCAGATTGTTTCACTTGAGAAGTGAGTTATAATAATTTTAGGAAAATAAAAAATGCTTAAATGATTCAAGGATTTTTAATAAGCAAGTAATGTTTGTAATTTTAGTAAACTGAACTTAGGTGAAAGGATGAAAAACAATGAGAAATGTATACAAAAATTTACATTGATTTACTGACAATCTTAAACTACATCTACTCCTCAAGTCTCTTGCTTAAATCTATGGTAATCTAGTGTTGTTATGAGTCAACATTTTGCCATTGTAATTTCCTTAGTTAATTCATGAAGCCTTATTATAGTGCCAACTTCACATAATCTACAACGCCTCCCCACAACCGAAGGGGTTCTTGTCACAGCTCGACAAATTAAGTTTTGCTAAATTTTTTTCACGTGAAACTCTCTTTTGAGTAGCTCTTTAATCTATGTGATGATCTTCAATGTAGCTTTGTATGTGTGTGCACTTTAGAGAGCAGGGAGCAAAGGGATTTTTTCTATAGAAAAAGAAAATGAAGTGCAAGAAAATGTAGGACATATCTACATAAAAATTCATGGCCAATAGAACCATATATATATATAAAAGTATTAGTGGCCTAGGAATACATGAGTAACAGCTAAGAATTTTTTTAATGGCTACTAGATCGTATGCCACTTTTGAAATCGGAATGCAATTTGCTTAACAACCAACTTGATTGATATACCACTTTTTTAGTTGGTATGCTATTATCAGTTGTACTCTTTTTGTCACAAAATCGGTGTACCATTTTGTGTAATTGGTATATCTTTTTTGTTTGAGACATGGGATAGCTAGGTCAATCAAAATGATATGCTATCTTGTAAAATTGGTATGCCATTTTTATAGCATGGAAAATTCTTATATTTTATTCTACAATCCAACTAAAACTATTTTTAAGTGTATGAACATGATGCATGCATTTTATAAAATACAAAATGAATGAAAACCTGGTATGTGTGCACAAACACACACATGTATGGATGAGAGCCTGTTAGGGGTTTACATTTTGACATATGACTCAATAAAACAAAGTTACATCAATTGTTATAAATGTAGACATTAAAATACTTGAAGCACCAATTCAGTGTTGCCCATTTATTTAAGCTTCTTGATTTTCTTATCTCTTTTCAACTTTAGTTATCTTCTTTTTTTTGTATCTTGTTGATCTTCATTTTCTTTTGTATCTTTGCTTAAGATAACTTACATATACATATGAAAATCATTTTTTTCATGATTACTGTGTAGGTTAGGGTTCAAAAGATGCATCCCATTAACATTACAATGGAATAGAATATATACAATGGGGAGAGAGGAGAGAGAATAACCAGATCCTTATATGGATTCCACTAACTTAATTCTATTACACTCCCCCTCAAACTGGAAAGTATATATTTGTCATACTCAGTTTGTTACAAATATAATCAAATACATTATGACTCAATGCTTTGGTAAGGATATCAACGAGCTCCTTAGACGATGGAGTATATAGTGTGCAAATAATGCCTTTGACTACAATATCTTGGATATAATGACAATTAATTTCAATGTGTTTCATACATTTATGAAAGGCCTTATTTTGAGCAATATAGATGGTAGCCTGATTGTCATAATACATAGGCATCAACTATTGAATTGCCACTCTACAAACTCCTGAAGAAGAGATTTAAGCCACACTATTTCACATTAGAGATTGAAACAATATTCTGTTTTTTTCTTTACTAAGTAACAAGATTGCCTCTAACATTGTAAGGTATTCAGATGTAGACTTTCAATCTTCCCTATTGCTTGCAAAGCCAAAATCAGAAAGGCTTCAACCTTCAAATGTCTATTTTCTTGATATACAAGTCCCTTTCCAGGAGTGCCTTTGAGATAGGTAAGGACCTTTTACACACCTATCCAATGAACTTGTCGAGGTTGATGCATGAATTGACTAAGAAGTTTTACGGTATATGCAATATCCGGTCTTGTAATAGTAAGATAAATGAGTTTCCCAACAAGTCTCCTATACTTTGTGGGATCTGCTAACTCCTCTAATGAAGTGTCCCAAAAAAGAGGATTTTGCTCATTTGGTGTATTGTCTGGTTTGTAGCCTAAATAACCTGTTTCATTTAAAAGATCCAATGTATACTTGCGTTAGGTCAACCCTATTTTTCCCTTTGAATTGATAAACTCTATACCAAGAAAGTATCTTGGCCTCCCCAAGTCTTTCATTTGGAACACCTTGGCAAGATGCTCCTTAGTCGTAGCAATACCCTTGGCATTACTTCTTGTAAGAAGAATGCCATCTACATACGCAACTAAAATAACATACCTACAGGTTGATTTTCATATGAAGATAAAATGACCTACAGTACACCTACAAAAACCTTCATTGAACGTAACCTAACTAAGCTTGTCAAATCATGCTTGAGGACTTTGCTTCAACCTGCAAATTGCCTTCTTCAACTTACAAACTTGATACTCCTCCTGAGCAACATAACTAGGTGTTTACTCCATGTAAACCTCTTCAGATAAATCACAATATAGGAAAGTATTCTTAACATCTAGTTGATGTAATTGCCATTGTTGACTAATAGCTAGGGAGAGCAAAACACGAATGGAATTGAGACGAGCCACAAGGAAAAACGTCTCGTCATAATCAATACCATATTGCTGAGTGAACCCTTTAGCAACCAGGCGAACCTTGTATCTTTCAACAAACTCATCTGACTTGTATTTGACAATAAAAACCCACTTGCAAGAACTACATTGGTATCTACATGATAGGGGACTAATTCCCACATACTATGAGATTGTAAGGCATCCATCTCAACATCTATAGCATCATTCCAATATGGTAGCTGTAAAGCCTTCTGATATGTCCATGGGGGTTAGAGGTCTTGTTGTCACCATTATAAGGCTCCTCAGTGGTAGGTGGTGCACTGGAAAGGTCTTGGGCATCCCCAATCAAATCATCATTGACAGGAGTAGGACTAGGAAGAGGAATCGAGGGAATAGGGTCAGTAGTGTTAGTAGAACCCATAGAAAAATAAGGTTGATCTTCAAAAAGGGTAACATCAGCAGAAGTATAATAACGTTTAGTAGAAGGATGATAACAATGATACCCTTTCTAGGTCTTTAGAGTATTCAACAAACACATTTAATAGCCCAATGGATCCCACTAGCTTAATTCTATCACAATTTCATTTATAAATCACAACAGATTTTGTTATCATTAAAATTTATTAATGAAATACCTAACGAAATAGAGGATATGAAAGAAACCATGAAAGATTTGATTTTGGTAATAAATGTGAACAAGGAAATTTAATTTTAGACTTAGGTGTAACTTGCAACTTTTGATAGTAAATACTTATTTTTGAAAAAAGAGACTATATAATTACATTTAAAAATAGTTCAAATGCTAATAAAATAGATTTTTATACTTACTAAAAAATAGGTCAAAGAATGTGTCAAGATTATAAGGTTATTCTGGAAGAATACTTGTCTGATATAGATTCTTAATATTAGATATTTATATCAAGATTTGGAAGAGTAAATTATATATGAATTGAATAATTAGGTGGTGAAATCAGAGGAAAAGAAAATGATATTTAGAGATAACTTATTAAAAGAAGGAATATGAAAATTAGATAGAGAAATAAATAAACTTTGTAATGGAATGACTACTTGTATTAAAAAGATTGCTGGTAAGATTTTATTAGGAGTTTTGTGAGATAACTTCACTAGGTGAAAAATGTTAGTAGTGGAATGAAAATGTATAAAGATAATAAAAAATTGTAAAACCTATTATAAATGTAGAAATGAAAAAAATAAAAAAATAAGCTAGCAAAAAAGAATACTAAGAAAATTATTAGTGAAGTTTAAAATGAGACCTATGAGAAATTATGATAGTTTGAACACAAAACAAGGAAAAAAAATAAAATATATAAATTGGGTAAGATCAGAGAAAGGAAATTTAAAGAAGAGTAGTCAAGCAAACCTTAGTGAAATAAAAAATAGCAATTTGTTGTAAGTATTTTGATACACTTTTTGATGAATCTACTATAGAAAACTTTTACATTGCTAAAGAGTATAAACTAAATTTATTTTAGGAGAATTAGCAATTAACATGTAGAAGAAGAAGTTAAGAAAATGAAATGTGGGAAAGTTATATTGGACTAGATGAGTTTTAAAAAAAAGTTGTACCTAAACTTCTCAACGGTAGGCCTTTCGTGTCCATTTATTGTTTGCAATTTAATTCTAACACGGTAGTAATTCACTTTTTAAGTTCCGTACTCCATCTTGTTTAAACCTTTCACCATTTTTTTGTCTCTTAGCTGTTAATTTAAGAAAGGTACGTATAAGCTCAATCTGAAAGTTTTGATGCTAGGAGGTTGCTTCTGTACTTTTCAGATTTTCAATACGTATGGCTCCATGGGAAATGCAGCTTTGCTCCATCGGTATGGTTTCACAGAACCAGATAATCCATTTGATATTGTCAATATAGATCTACAGTTCATAGTGCAGTGGAGCACATCCTCTTTCTCCCGCCGTTATTTTAGGAGGAGGCTGTCATTGTGGCGGAGATTGAATTATTCAGGTTGCACAAGTCAGAATTCTGAGTATTTTGAAATTACAATAGATGGTGTGCCACAGTTAGAGCTTCTAGTTCTTCTGTACATCATACTTTTGACAGAGGAAGCCTACGAGGAACTGAATAGGGGAGCTGATTCTCTTAGAGAGGTTGACGCTGCTGAAAGATTGATTTCTTTGATAAATATCTGCAAAACCAACCTTCCTGAAATTCGGAAGAATACAGAGGAATTTCTTTTGACAGAGAAAGTCTGCGATGCACTAGTGGCCCTGGCGGATGCCAGGGAGTGTTTATATGGACCCGATTCTTTGGAAGTTGATTTTAATAAGCTGGCAATTTGTTGCTGCGTGAATGAGAAAAAATTGTATAATTCTCTGACGTTGCGTGTGAATGAGAGGACCATATTGGAGAGTCTGAGGTCTTTTGCTTCTAGATTTTGCAAATAGAAAGTTGCAGGCTGAGGTTTTTTGTTTCTACGGATGGACCCTTCCAGCTTTATTATAAAAAAAATGGGGCTTTTTAAGCCTACCCAGGTGTCCTGTCTTCCTGATCAAGTGGCTGAATTCCCTTGCTAAATTTCTGTTTAGCCATTTGTGGGCTCCTGACATTTCCTCGTGTTGCATTTTCTGGCCGGTCATGGCATTTCCTCTGATCCCTTGATATGTGAATTGATGACAAATGTTTTACCACAACGTGCAGGTTCTACCTGAGGACTTCCCATGTGACTTACACAGCATAATTTCCTTCGATCCTGCTCCTAACTACAAAACTAGAGGCTCTTCCCGCTGGTTCGATGGGATCATGTGAGTGACAACAAGACTTTTGTGATTGACTTTTATTTAAATTAAAAATTATTTGTAACGTATTGATGCGTGAGAAATTTTAAAAATAACTTTTATAAAATAGTTTAAAAGAGTGTTTGATAAAAAAAATTAAATTTTTTTTTTTAAAAAAAAAATTCTTGTTGAACGTAACCTTAATTCTTGTTTAATTCATTATGAAATGCCTTATAACACTTGTGCTTCTTTTTTCCTCCGGTACTTAACGCCGTTGAGTGTATTTTATTAAGATAAAAAAGCTGGACATGATGCATTTGCCGGTCTCAGCCCGCCACAACAACATATACCAGAACATGCAGAAGGCGCTGTAACCTACTCGAGCTGGAAAAGCACAAGCTTTTTCTCCACCTCAAAAAGGTCGGATTTCTCATATTGGTTTCTACAGAATTTACAGTATTTACGGTAAGAAAGAAAGAAAACAATCCTCTGGACAGTCGTTTGCATCCTCCGTGGCTGAATCAATGTATCTTCTGTAAGCTGATAGCTCCTTTCCTTTTTCAGAGATGGGTTTGTGTCTTTTGAAATCTGGTGGAAAGAAAAGTTTTTGTTTTTCAGGTCAGTTAATTTTCAGGTGAGAATGTTTCATGCCCCCGCATTGGATTGATTTCTCTGTATCAGAACAGTATCTCCTTGATGACCAGGAGGACAATCATGACGAAGCACATGATGACAAGCACCGTAGCACACATCACCATACCGCCCTTCTGTGCCCTTTCAGCCTGTTGCATCAAAACACCGTACGATCAATTTCAGGCTTTGCGGATCACATTTGAGGACGCTCGGCAAAACATGTCTAGCCCGTGACAG
>JAMKPZ010002903.1:0-28457 GCA_024699675.1 Amphibolis antarctica
ATAGCGACGGGGATTTCTTCTTTTCTACGCCTATCTATGTTTGAGCTAGATTTTACTTTATTTTTTCTTGGCTCTCTGTATATTTGTAGAAAATTTGTTATTTTATTGTTTAGTAGAGAAGTTGTGTAGCATTATCAATTTTTCTAAAATGGTATTTCTTTGGTTTTCATTTTAGTTGTTAATATTGTTATGTCATTGTATGGTCCTTAGTATTTTTTCTATTCTTGTTGCTAATCAACTTTGATCTTGGCAGGGCAAAGCTAGGAAAGTTCTCATCTTTTTTGTAGTAATCAGTACTCTTCTATTCTTAGGGTGCATTTGTTTGAGCTCTAGAATATAGTTCCTAACTCTTGGAGTGATACTGTAGTAGCGCCTTAAAAGAGAAGCACTTGGAAGGAGTGGCAATTTAGGAGTTACATTTATTTGTTAGAGCAGTATTTTTCATAAACTTTTTAAAAGTTCCAATTTTACCCTTAAAGACTAGTTTTTTTAATAAATGTTACTAACACTATTTTAAGAATCTATTTTATTAAAAATAAATAAAAGTATTTGTAAAGTTTCAATTTTATAATTTTGTAATGTTAAAAATATTTAAGTGCAAATGAATTATGTCAACAAAATATAGATCAATCTCAAAAGGATTTTCAACCATTATAATGAAATACTTTTAATTTCAAAAATTATAATATACTGAACCAAATTACACTACTCTTAGACAAATACTCCTAACTCAATCACAGAAAATTTTAATAACTAAAATTTTCATAAATAAATTTTTAGATGGTGAAGCTTTAGTGGGATGCCGAGCCTAGTGTGGGGTGGATTCTGGCTATGCTGGTCTCAGAATTTGATAGAGTTGGCAAGCTTCAATGGGATGCCTAGCTCGATGCTCCTATTTTCCTACACTCTCAATAGAGTTGTTAGTAATCAAAGGGAGGGGAGTACTCCCCTCCCTTAAGCAATGAAGGAAATTAAGAGCTAGAGGAGCTTATGTAGTAATTGATTGCTTATTGTTGGCTTCCTCAACAAGACTTGCCACAGTCAAGTGATGGCCTGCAAGTTTTTAAATTCCCACCAAGCCATTAGGTGGGGCTAGATTAAATTCAAGGAGTATGAAAGGGATCATACCTTGCTAACCCCTATCCTTGAATTGGCCCCACATGTTGGGTTGAATCTTCACCTCCTGTTGAGTTAGGAAGGGTGAAGTGCACCAAGCTTCCACCTCCTATTGAGTTTGGAAGGGTAGAAGGTGGCTAGAGGTGTTGCATAGCTGGAGCTGTAGAGTAATCTATTAGCTCTCCTCCAAAGAGTTCCAGTAGGTTGTCTTTCAATGCTTCTCTAGATGGCTGCTGGAATGACATAGGTTCTTGTCTGATGGAATTTTCCTGTGCTAAGGTTGGACTTACAAGTGAGGCTATAGTGGAACAAACTTAGTGTAAGCATGCTTACGCTACGGAGGTCCGTATCATAATAGGCATGGGTTGGCTATAGACTAAAGTCTGTAGCGTTACAGTTGACCGAAGACTAAAGTCCGTAGTGTTACGACTAATTGTTGGTAGAGGAGTGGAGCGGTTGCAGGTTCAACCAAACATCTGGTAGTCAGTTGGAAGATCGGCAGCTGGGTGAACCAGACAGGCTGGCAGAGGCATGGAGTGGTTGGAGGACTGGTTGCCGGAGGCATCCTACTAACCGCCGGATCAAAGGGCAACCATTGGTGTTAATGCTATGGTGGTCCATAGAGTTCTTGCTTAAGTCTATGTTAGATCTGTTGATGATGATTCTAGATCAACGACTAGGATTGGTTCTCCTCTTAGGATTTAGTGTGTTTCTCTAAAAAAGGGGCATGTTGTAACCCTACATGATGACGACAATGATGATGAGGACGGTGTGAGTCGGCATGAGTGGTAGAGTGAGGCTACATGTGTAGAGAGGAAGGAGTTATCGTAGTGACTGTAAGTCGATACTTGTACACATCGAAAGCTCGAGAGCTGAAGCAGTAGGATTCCTACTGTCGTTCTGTGGAGTAGGTAAGTTGCTGAACCACGTTAAAACCCTGTGTTGTGCATGTTTGTTTCCTTTTTCTTTCTTCATTCCATCACATCAAAGAGGATGAGTGCATGAGCGAGCAAATGATAGATCCAACAACTAGTATTAAAGGGAAGGATGGAGGAGGTTTAGCTCCATGCAGGTGCGGCAAAGAAGCCGGTGTTTGTCCAGAGCAAGTCGGAATCTGGAGAAGTTTGTCGGTAGAGTAGGTGGGCGTCCAGAGGAGTCGACGTCTGACAAGGAGAATGGCAATTGGTTGTATAGATTGATAGCCAAATAGATCCACATGGATTCCAAAAGAAGTGGGAGCCATGGGAAAGACAAGTTCTTGGTGGAGAAATTTGATAGAAAGGATTTTGGATTCTGGAAGGTACAAGTTGAGGATTATCTTCACATGAAGGACTTGGACGCATCGTTGATAGTAGTAAAACCTGAGAAGATGAGCCAGGAAGAGTGAGAGTGGTTGGATAGGAAGACACTGAGAGTGGTCAAGTTGTTTTTGACAAAGAACATTGTGTTCAATGTCATCAAGGAGAGGACAACTGATATGATGAAAGCATTGTCCAACATGTACGAGAAGCCGTCAGCGTCAAACAAGGTATTTTTGATGAGGCAACTGTTCAACTTGAAGATGGCAGAAGGGAAGCCTATCACCGTGCACATCAATGAGTTCAACACGTTGATCTACCAGTTGGGCTTAGTGGAGATCTCCTTCGATAAGGAGATCAAGGCACTGATTTTGCTGTCATCGTTGCCGAAAAGTTGGTCTGCGGTTGTTATAGGAGTCAGTAGTTCTCTAGGACACTAGAAGCTACAACTAGATGTTGTCCAAGATCTGATCCTCAATGAGGATGTTCGCTAAAGGAGCAATGCAAAGGGAGAACGTTCTAGAACGACCCTTCATGTTGGGGCCAAAAATTGGCAACAGAGTCGGCAGAAGTCAACTAGGATAGTGGTGGAATGAGTGCTAGAACTATGGCTGGAAGGGCCACCTGAGTAGATCATGCGGAGGCCCGAGGATGGACAAGGGGAAAGCACATGAAGAGGGATCTGTCAACGTAGCCGACAAGAAGCTATAGGACGATGCCTTGATCTATAGTTTGGAGAGTTTGGCTTTTGCTTGGGTTATGGACTTGGGCATATCCTTCCATTTCACCTACGAGAAGGGGTTGTTGTGTGGATATGTCACAACCTAGAAGAAGAAAGTCCACCTTGCAGACGGGAGGAACCTAGACGTGCTTGGCATGAGTTTCGTGAAGATTCTGACTGACGGAGGTCAGTGGGAACTGGATGGCGTCTAGTACATTCTTGACTTAGCTAGAAACTCAATCTTGGTAAGTCAGTTAGATCAATAGGGTTACCATGTGGACCTAGGTGGGGGTCGATGGGTAGTAATCAATGGGATAGAGACGGTGGCCAAAGGGCAGAAGATTGGAATGCTTTACAGAGTCCCTAGTAGAGCACACAAGGGGATGACAATCAAGAAAGGGGAGCTTGCTGAGAGAGAATCGATGTTCAAAAGGTTAGAGGAGGAATTTGGCAAAAGGCACCCAACAACTGGTGGGTTGGAACTAAAGTCCAGCTCAGCAACAAGTTTTAAGAGGAATGTTAGCTAAAGAAGGGGCATTGCAAACAAAACTCATCTATGATACAGGATGGAGTGGAGAGTCAAGAGTAATGCAAGAAGGCCCACCAGTGGTCCTAGGAAGGTTGAGGAGAGATCCATCGCTTGATGAAGGAAGGCTATTTTAGAGGGAGACTGCAAGCACTTCGGAGTCTCAAGTGTGGCAACTAAAAGGTATGCCAATGCCAGCTAAAGAAAACATAGACGAGGGTTAACAGAGTTAAGCCCATTTGAAAAGCTTTGGTGTCACCAAGGTTGGTACGGTTGTGTGTTAGCCCAAAAAACACCAGAAGAGGTTGCATGTTTGTTCAAACTCAAAAGTATGCATTTTAGGGATATTAATTCATGCATTTTAATGAGTTTTAGTTGCATTTTGCATTGAGTAATGATGATGACAAGGTTAATTATACTTTTGAGCAATATGCACGTTTATTCACTTTAATGATACATGAATTAAATTTTAAGTTGTAAATTATATTTGTGGTGATTACCTACTGAAAAAGGAATGAATGATTGATAATTGACTCTTTAGGTTGCTGATAAAGTGATTAATTCATAGAAAAAAATCATGATTTATGTCTAAGTGTAGAGTTCAAGAGTTAAGACAGTACCCACGAACTTACGTGAGGGTAAACTAGATTACCCTCAAGCTTGTACTCTACTTTTGTGCAATGAATTTCATTGATGTAATAGTAATTACAATTATAGTTAAGGTTTAAATGTTATGAATTATTTTTCCTGTACTATGATGTCATTCACGAAATGTATTCTTTAAGTATTTGCAGGGAAATTTGGTGAGAAATTGCAGGGAAATTTATATAAGAGCAGAATTGAGAAATTTAATTTAGTTGAAGCTCAACCATGGAGAACGTGGATGGACAGGGTAGAGAAGTGGGCTTTCATGGAACAATCTCACACGTCCAGATGTGCACCATGTCCTTATTAACTGCTAGCTTGTGTACTGCCACTCCTTCAACCTATAAAACAGTCTCGTAGCCATGAAACCAGCCCCCCTCCTTCTTCATTTGGGGCACCATTCCCAAGGCATTTTCCATCTTCCATCTTCCACCCATTCACTTCTTCCGAGAGGAGATTGATGACCTCCTCTTCTCCTATCATTTCCTTAGTGTATTTGCTATTCTTTTCTCAAACTAAGTGTATCCTTGAAGGAGAGACTCTTGGCACTGGCTGCTTCCTCCTCTGTTCCTTGGTGTAATTGCAGAGTGACTCCCAAAATCTCATTTCAAGGTCGAAAGGAAGGCTTGTCAGATTGACAACCTGGTGGACCGGAAGTAATGACAAAGTGAAATTCTCAGCCTAAGCAAGATTCGAAGGAAGAAATTACAGTAAAGCATTAGGTGTTCTTTCCTTTTCCTTTTCCTTTATTTTTACTTTTCCTTTATATTTACACTAAAATTTACAAACACCCATCTTATCAACTTGATTACGATATTTAGAGAATGATTTCATGTTTACTGTAATGTTGATTGTTGCATTTTATTTTTATAAGTTATTCGTACTGTGTTGTGTCTCATGCATTATGTTGCCTATTGTGTTTTAAAATATTTAAAAAAATCAAAAATATAAATATACAACTCTTAGAAGTTTTAGCTAATTCAAATTGTACTGTTTAGACATCTGAAGCTCACTTTTATCGCACAACCCTCGAGTAAGTTTGAGGGTAAAGATGTTCACCCACAAGCTACCTCGAGGGTTAAGTGCCTTCTCTGCGCAAAATGACAAATTACATGCAAATTGAAGTATATAATGTTAAGACTTAAGAAGAATTAAATATTTGAAAGTAAAACTCACTGGATAGAGTCTTTCAGTGCAAAATTTGAATCATTTACTAAAAGACTAGTTTTAAAAAATCAAAATATTCTAAGTGGTGAAGAAATTAAAGTTAATGAAAAATTCTCTGGAAGGTACAATTTAATAAGTATTTAAAGAGCATCTTAGTGATTAATTGGAATAGAGCAACTGTGACATTGCTTAAAAGAAATATAATTACTTATTCCATTAATTGAATACACCAATTTAGCTAAACACTAAGCAAAACTAATTCTTGTGGACAAATTCATACTTGCACACTAACTACATCTGAACCTGTGCACTTGCAGTGAAATTAAAATATTTCAAATACATATCATTAAGAATTGATCTCAAAAAGTTCAAGACAAGTTTTTGGTACCGTTGCCAGGGATTGCTTAATTTCTTGCAATTGGTGTTGCTTTTTGCTATTTTGGTGTTAGCTAGGGTTACAATATAATTTATTTGCATTTATTGTTATTAAATTCTATTTCAAAGTCTTATTGTTGTTCCAGAGTAGAGTAAGTGTTTTTAAATTCTGAATTTCATAATGGACTCATATAACTCATATTGGGATGATTGTAGGGTTGTTCCAAGAACTAGTTATGAGGATTATAATTATTCTAATTATGTTAGAGGAGATTATTCACCTATGAAGTTTAATGATTACTCTTCACAACATGTTTTAGAAGGACTTAATGTTAATTCCCAAAGTAATTATAATTGGAATGACAATTCTAATTTATGGGAATGTAATGACAATTCAGAAATGCAAAATCATTATTCAAAGTATAATCATATGAATGAAAATCAAAATTATTAATTAAACATATCATTACAAATACAACAATTAATGGATAAAATAGATGAATCAATGCAAAATATTGAAGAGAGTAACAAATTGAATGAATTAGAAAATGATAATTATTTAAACTGGTCAATCTTAAAGGGGGATCAAAATGTTCAAAGAATTAATACAGGTTTAAAAAATCTTAATGATAATTTGCCAATGAATACTGGAATTAATAAGAATTATGTTAATTGAAAACTATCATTGGGAATTGAATAACTGTTGAATAGAGCCAATACAATAGACTGAAGACAGTAAGATGTTAAATGAGTATGGAAATAGTGATAATCTAAATTGGTCAAATGAAAATCAAAATTATCAAGAGGTAAATTCATTAGAAAATATTTTATTTATAGAGTAGAATGTTTAATCATTAGAGATAATTGAGGAAAATGAATATTGTAATTCAACTTCATTTAATCATATTGAGAAGTTAGATGAAATTCAAAGATCCATTGACTTATTTATAAGGAATTCATCTAATTCTAATTTGTCTAAACTAGATAAAGATTTTCAGAAGGAACCTATAGGCACTTGTGCAACACTCATATCAAATAAGTTCTATAGAGCTCCAGAAGTTGAAAATTTTAAGGAAAAAGATCAAATATGGGAAGGGTATGAAATACTTGACTATTTGGTAAGGGATTGTTTGGTAGGACCACTTGAGGTTGTGAATTACC
Organism: Amphibolis antarctica; assembly: GCA_024699675.1. Classification (NCBI taxonomy): domain Eukaryota; kingdom Viridiplantae; phylum Streptophyta; class Magnoliopsida; order Alismatales; family Cymodoceaceae; genus Amphibolis; species Amphibolis antarctica. The sequence goes on from JAMKPZ010002903.1 coordinate 7,010, forward strand.
CTATTTCCAAAAGTATAGAAGAGTCACTTGAAGTGCTAGTTACCCTTAGATTAGAAAGAGATTTTAGTGCTCCTATGGTTGATAATGAGGAAAAGAAAACTAGTGGTGATAATTTAATCGTTTCCAAAAATCTTCAAGAAGTGGGTGAGGAAGAAAATAATTAATAAGAGATAGAGATAATGGAGAATGAGCCTAAGTTAGATGAATTTCTATCCAACCCACCACATCCTAATGAATTTGGAGAACAACCTAAGGTAGTAGAGGACAAAAGAGAAATTTATGAGGAAAATAAAGTGAGTAAAGAGTAAGGAGATCAGGTTGATATTAGTAACTTTCCTAATCATAACAAAGATGACATATTTGAAGAATTGAAAGTTAAGGATCCAATGATGAATATTTTTCAACAAATTATTCTAGAAGAAGAATTATCTAATGTCGAAGAATTTGAATTTGAACCAAGATATTTTGATCAACATTTTGAGAAATTTTTTGATGAGGAGTTGAGGTATTAGAGGTTAAAGACAATGTAATGATTTACCCTCTTATGAGCCAATTTTATTTGAACCATTATCGTATGAAACATTTATTAATAAACCATCTCTAGAGCTCATCCCTCCTCTTGCAACTTTTGAGCATATATCCCATAATTGTGTAAACTTTTATGTAGAAAAGATTATGAGTTATACTAAATTGGTTGAACACTTAATGAATGCACTAGCTAAAGTGGTTCCATTTAATATCAAGCACAAACCTCCTAGGTAGATCATGAATTCCTTCTAGGTAAGTTGGTCATTAAAAGAAGAAGAAGATGGAAGAAGATATAAGTTCCCTCAACCTTTAAGGAGAGCATTCATGAGAATTTTATTTGATCATTTTTGGAGTAACCCATGGAAAGAAATTTTTTTTTATATATATAGCTATTGATTTCACTTTCTTACTAGTAGTAGTATGAGCAGTACAGCTTGGTGGTATTTATTTTGTGAAATCATATGACGTGCTTGTGTGCCACTGGAGGCATGGGTGCCTAAGTGATACACAAGTGTTTTTTAAAAAAATAAAAAAAATAAATTAATAATAATAATAATAAATATAAATATAAAATAAATAAATATATAATATAAAGACAAAAAAAAAAAAATATAAACATAAATAAATAAAAAATATATATTAAGTGTTGACCCCTTATACTTGGGGGTAAGCAATAGATATCATGGTGAGTCTAGGCCAAGCATTCAGCCCCACACAATTTGGATTCAAGTAGTGTTATACTCTTGAGTACCAACTTGTCCACCCTGGAAGTTCGGGCCATCTTCCAGCAATATCAGTTGGAAGCTAGGCCTCCTGGGCAGAAGCTTCGTTTAGTCTTCTACCCCAAGTCTCTCGCTCAACCGGCCTATGTCGATTGCATTGTCTCTCATATAACAAATCCCCGAACAGTTGTTGCCCGATCGATGGTTCCGTCTCCAAGATGGAACCTCTGCCATCAGTGCTCCATTTCTACGGAAGTACCATTTTTGCTAACGTGACACTTCCATTTATTGCACTTGGCCAACTGTAAGATAAAGGCCATAGTGTTATAGCTAATTGTAAAGTAAAGGTTGTAGTGTTACGACCAACCGTAGAATAAAGGTCATAGTGTTACGGCCAATCGTAAAGTAAAGGACGTAGTGTTACGGTCAATTGTGGAATAAAACTTGGTACTTTATGATTTAGCCATCTGAGAGCAAGCCGGTTGCTAGACCTAAAGTGGCCACTACTAGTGACTCTCTAGTGGTACGAGCGTGGCCCTTACCACTTTTGACATGCCATCTAGAAGTAGTAGGATTAAGAGACCAAGTTCAAGAAAAGACTAGACATCCGACGATAAGCGGGTGGATTTCCGACCCATAAGGCGGATGTTCGGCCCCACCAGCCACTTGATGCACCCCCAAAGGCGTGAAACCAGTCTCCAAGTGGCTGACCGCACAAAAATAGTGGAATTCCACCCCTTTGTGCTAGTCGTTGCAAGAATGCTTGGAAACTCACTACATGAGATCTATCCCTTAACAGCTAACTGCACAAGTACAAATCTTTGTACTTCCATGGTAGAAACGACGGAATTTTGAAATATAGAGTGGAATTCTGCCCCTTTGCATCGGTCGTTTCAGACACATTGGAGATCACTACAACGAACTAGCAAGCACCAACCTTCTATGGTAGATAAGGTGGAATTCTAGCCCAGAGTGCCGACATCTATCAATAATCTCAAAAGTCGTGAGTCCAATCATCGCCCAACTGACATAACACGTGCGACACTTGGCCTTCCAATGCCTAATGGTCCGACTTCACGAAACATCATGACCTTAGCCTACAAGTAGCCCTCCCCTTACCACTAGGGAGGGGTTCAACTCTTTGATTTGCTATGGCTGCTCGAGTGTCCAAGCGTCCCAGCACCTAACGTTGAGCACCTTTTCCGTTCGGCTTCCAATGTTCATCCGCGGCCGACCATCTACGCATGAGGGCTCGCCGACTTGGACTCCTATCTAACCTTCCTATAGGTTAGTCTTCCTCTCCCCCTTTCCCACTGGCAGGAAAGAGGGAGAGGACTCTTTTACTTTAAGTAACACCGTCTCACCTAGTCGTCCATGGCTTCGACTAGAGAAATTTTCCCTTCTCTATGGGATCACCCAAGATCCCCTCCCCCCTTCTGTTCTCGCATGTACGCTACTCGAGATAGGGGAGATTTACCTTTTAACATTTTCTTTGAGCAAGGATGTTTTCCTTGTTGTACTAGGCAAACACCTAGCCTGAGCGAAGTCTCGCTCCTAACTTAGGACCATGCATGCTGTTTTATGTTTTTCAAGGTCGTTGTAGATATCCTTTTCTTTGAGTTGGCTTTGTTTACCTTTTTTATGCATGCATTAGTTTAGATGCACGGGTCTACGCATTGTGGGACAAAACATGGAACCCGGTCTTTGGACATATTGGTTCCAGTTGGCCAATCGGCATGGAAGTTGGTTGTCGCCCCTATGCCGAACAAGCTTAACTGGCAACTTTGATGTGTCTCACTTCTTTTTGGTCATTTTCATTTCTCTAGCACCCTCGTTCGATTATGCGACTAGCTTTGCACAGACAGTTTTCTTTTGCTTTTTTTTTATTTTGCAAGTGGAAGTTTGTTAGGGCCGACAGATTCCCCCATATATCCTTCTCTCTCTCTCTTTGTGCCACCCCTAGATGCTAGCTTGCGCATCGTGGCCTAGGTAAGTGCCTTGAGATCAAACTCAGTCCTGAGTCCTCGTGCAGCACCTCTAGTGAAAGACCTATGGTTTCGAAAGTATCCACTAGAACAGTGAAACGTTAATTCCTAAAGGTGAGACCCCTTTTGCGTTTTTCTTATTTATTTAGCATAATACCAAGGGGTGATGTAAATCACGACCCCCCTTTTTTCATTTTTCTCCCGGTCGATCTCACCAGTTTTCAACATCCTCCATGGCCAGAACATCGAAGATGAGTCTTGATTTTCTATTCCTAGTAACCCTTTTATAAGCCATTGAGAGGCTGGATCTTGTCCGGGCTGGATGGGGGTGCCTAATCCCTTCCCCACCAGTACACAGAGCTCCTTATCTACTCTTTTGGACAGCAGACCCCCTTGTTATACCTATCTCTTACTCTTTTAATCGAAATTTTTAGTCTTTGCTGTGAAAGGTCATCCTTTCCTTAGGTTTCCTTATTTTGGTGACTCCATTTTATTCATATTTTTTGACATTTACCTGAAGCTCATTTTCTATTGTCATTTTCCTGAGGATGGCATAGGCCGTCCATTGAGGGATTTTCCTAAGATGGGGTAACATTAAGTATATACACATAATAGAAGAGAAAAGAAAAACATTTAAACTTACATAGTTTATTTATTTAAGTTGTAAGGTGTTAGTATGAAATAATTATTCAAACTGTTAGCTACTGTGTTTTATTTTGAGTCACTTCGAGGGTTATCCTATTTACCCTCAGAGTTAGTTTGAGGGTTATCCTGTTTACCCTCTAGCTACGTCAAAATATAAAAATAAAACAAAAGGAGTTAGTTCAAGGGTTACCTTGTTTACCTTCGAAGTTAGTTTGAGGGTTATCCCATTTACCCTTAAGCTGTGTCGTAATATTAAAAATATAACAGAAGTAGTCACTTCGAGGGTTATCCTATTTGCCCTCGGAGTTAGTTCGAGGGTTATCCTATTTACCCTCGAGCCACATTGAAAAAAAAGGGAGAAAAAGTAAAGCATTGTGGGGATAAACCTCGCATAAGTCTGAGGGTTATCTAGTTTACCCAAAGACCATCGCGAGGGTTATTGCCCTATGAGCCAAATATGGTTCTGTTTGCTGGGAAATGTAACTTTTAAGCATAGGGTTTACTGAAATTAAACAATGTTAATCATCTGGGTGGGATTAAAAGGTTATTTCATAACTCGAATGATTAAGAGAGGATTTTTAAAGATAAATACAATTTGGTGGATTGCTTAATGAATGGGAAATTTGAGAAGAATGCAACCCACTGAACATGCATGATTGTAACAAAGTGTGTTCATAACAATTAATTTTACTGTAATGGGTTTAATTTGAACGAGTTTTATGGATATTTTTCCATCGAATTGTTGAATGTAATTTTTTTGAAAAGGTTTAAAAACCATAGCATTTGTTCAAATTAAGAGCACACAAAAGTTAAAATACATACAAAATTAAAGTATGGGACATAGAATCAAAAATTTTGAAACACATTTCATTGAATATTAAAGTGCTACATCAATGGAGAGTTGTCTCTCCAAATGTTTCGAATACATGAAAAAAAGAAGAAAAATTACAGTTACTGCTCTGGAAGTCTTGATTTTAGGGCTGCAACTTCTTCTTTCAAAGCTGCTAGTTGTTCCAGTATAGTGTCCATCTTATCTGACATAGTGGCTAATCATCTCTACTGGGAAGTGGATGGCTCACTGTGAATTTGGTGTGCCAATTTATCATCCATTGAAAATTGTTTCAAGTCTTTGGTAGTTAGCACTTTGGACTTTAACTTTTTCACTGCCCAAGTTGATAAATCAAAGGAACTTGACACCAACTGGTATATAAGATCACCAAAAAATAATTTCTTCTTAATGCTAGTGATCTTTGAGATAAATACCTTGTACTAGTTCACCTGAATCCTATTCAAAATTGCATAGGTTGCAATTTTTACAAAGATGGACAATTCTACATCATGTCCAAATCTTTGGTAAATGGTTATAATTAAAATTAGTACAACCATATGAGCCTTTCCAGTCATATACTTCAGCCTATTAAATAAATTTATTTGAGGGTTTATGAGCATACAATTTTTCATATCTTGTTTAGACCATTCTACCATAGTGGAGGATTCTAGGATCTCTAAACTCTCATTCCTTAATCTTAGGCTTTCAAATACAAATTTAGGTGTCAAATATATCTTTACCTCTATTACATTAGATACATATACTCCATCATCTTCATGTAAATTGGAATAAAAGGCTGGTACTAAATTTTTTGCTTTAGAATTACTACCTGACCTTGGTATGACCTTCAACAGTCCTTGAAATTCTAGCAATTCCTTGATTTCATCCATGAAATCAAAGTCCGTTGGCCTACTGAACAGGATATTGAAATCTTTTATATTTTGAAATTTATCCTGAGCCTCAACATTTCTAAAAATTACTGGATTTGTTCCTGTATGCTGGGCTGGCTCTATAAATGTTGAGAAGGATGGAGTTGAAGCTTCTACAGCTATTGTGTTTGGTTCAGTGGGTGGGGAACAAATCATTAACGCCCTAGCTTCCACTCCACCAGATTCTATTGGCTACTTGGCAGAAACTTCTGTCTGCCCTAAATTTGACTCAGTTGGAATTGAATTAGGAGGACTGTTAGTAGTCCCTCCTTGTCCTTCTTCTTTAGAAGAGCTAATCTCCTCTATTGGGGCATGCTACAATATACAAAAACACAAAAAAGAAGAGAAAGTTAAAACTAAAAAAAAAGAAAAGAGAAAACTTATAAATTTTTTTTTTAAAAATAGAATTAAAAGGGGAATGAATTTTAAATTGTACCTGACCCTCTTTTGAAGCAAAATGAATTTCTTCACGAATGGTTTGATCTACCCCTTCAACATCTTGGAGGTCCATAAATGGAATAACTATTCCAACAATAGGTCCTTCCTCTTGAAAATTAACAATTAAACACAAATGAGACATGAACATTTTCATTACTTAAAAAGGGGAAATTAAAAGTCAAACTAAAACCTTAAGTGTACCTGAAATTCCAACTGAACTTTAGCCTCTTCAACATGAGGAGTCTCTTTAGGGATTGATGTACTTTTGGAAGGAGGAAGTGCCTTCCTGTGTTGATGAATATATTCACCTAGGGTGAGATCATCATCACTATTTTCTGATATTTCTTCCTCTTGTCTGACTCTTAAAACATTCTCCTCCTATTGTTGTTGTTGTTGTTCATCTTCTTCTTCTCCTTCTATTTTTGATTCTTCTTCTTCTTCTTCCCTACCTTCTTGAGGTTGATGTTCCTCAATTATTCTTTTAGCCCCCTGTGGTTCTAAAGGATTAGCCATATTTTCATTGAATTGTCTAAAGTCATATTCCCATGGCTTTTCCTTGATTTTCATCTCTATTGCTTTCTGAAGGGCTTCAACTTCAGCCATCTCAGCAGCAAATGAGGCCTTCTTGGCTATGTGCTATCTCCATTCATAGAGAGCACATTGAGATGCAATTTCAGCAACCTCAAAACTCTCTCCCAGAGAGAGATAAGTTTGCATAAAAAACTCATATTGCTCCCTTTCATCTCTATCTTCAGGGAGACATGCAAACACCAAATCTTAGACCATTGTGGTACAATTTAAATTTTTGACAATAACATGAACAACCTTCATAAACCATAGTTCAGCTTTTACAAATACAATTTCCTGATCCAAAGCTTTGTTGGGCCTAAGAGCACATTCATCCCACCATGTTTGCTGAGTATAATCCTCAATGGCTTGTGATACTTCTGAGGGAATTAGGTTATGGTGATATAAGGTGGTGAAATTAATCGATTAAGGGTCATTTATTAATTTTAAGAGTGCAATGCTAGTTATGTAATTTACTTTGTGTTATTTTGAAAAATGAAAAAAAAGAAAGGAAAAGGAAGTTATTATAAAAAAAAAACAATAAAATTTTTTTTTGAAAAAAGAGAGAAATGAAAAAAAAAGAAAACGAAAAAGAATCAAAAAAATTTGAGGGATCGATGTCAATATGGGTAGAAAAAGGGAATTATTTGAAGTTACTTGGGATGTGAGAATGAAGTGGAATGATATTATATCAACAAATTAACATTTTGAGTGATGGTGTATTATTGCCTTATCCCTTGTCTACTGACCAAAGCATTTCCCAACATCTTAGAAAGGAAGGGAATATCTTACATTACCCTCTTTTGTTGGTGAGATGTGTGCCTGTTTTAATGATTTAATTTCTGATTGAGAGTGGTGAAGGTGTGAATTCCACTTGCCTGCACAAGACAGATGGTTCTCATGAATAGGTGACTTCTTGTTCATATTTTAAAGTGAGTCTACTCGATTTAAAGGCAAGGAGAGGGAGTGATGTAAGACTGAGCCACCTCATTCCCCTGAATTTTTTATGGCAACAAGTGATTCAAATGATCATTTGGTTGGTTCTGTTTCTCTTCTCTCTCTCTCTCTCTCTCTTTTTATTTCTTTGGACTTTGTGGGTGTATCCACTGAAAACCCTTCAGAGACGCAACTCTGCCACTAGGGTAGCCTAGGGGTTTAAAGGCTTGCCGCACTTGCTAAGTGTAGTTGTGTTCCTTATGAAAGTGGCCTAGCATAGTATTTGTTAATTTTATTTAATAGTCTTTATTACTTTCATAGTTTTTATAGTCTTATTTTAGTATTTTTCTAAGGGACTAGTAAAACTTAAGTTTGGGGGATTTGTTTAGACTCAAAAGTGTGCATTTTATGGATATTAATTCATGCATTTTAATGAGTTTTAGTTGCATTTTGCATTGAGTAATGATGATTACAAGGTTAACTATAGTTTTGAGCATTATGCACGTTTATTCAATTTAATGATGCATGAATTAAGTTTTAAGTCATGAATTATATTTGTGGTGATTACCTACTAAAAAAGGAATGAATGGTTGATAATTGACTATTTAGGTTTGTTGACCCCCATGCTTAAGATCTATCAGGTGGCTGAGTAAATCAATTGGCCATCCATTGGCATGCCGGTACATCACCCCGACAGCCGGTTTCCCCAAGCTCCCCCTAGAGAAGTCCCACTTTGCTGGTGTTGAAGCCCATGTTCGATAGCTATCGGGTGGTTGGGTAAACCAGCCGGCTGACCACCGGCATGCTAGTAAAATACCCCAACGGCCAATCCCTAACTCTTCCACCAACATGTAGGTACACTTGTTGACATGCCAGCAAAGCTCAGTCTAACTTTCGGGGAAAAGAACATGGTCGCTGGGTCCTCAACCGGTGCACAATCCTGGCTATCTGCCGCAGCCTACTCCCCTGAATCACTAGCTGTCCCTAGCGCACACCGATCTCCATTACCCGGCAATCGGACGACTTACCATGACTACCGGTTAGACACCTGGGCAAATAATTCAAATCTATTCGAAAGATATGGCAAGATTTAATTACTTAAATCTTGCAATCAATCAATCACGCGGATCACGGAATTGAACCAAGATGTACGCAGAGTTTCCATCTCGGGATCACCCAAAGAAGGAAGGTAATTCCCTATATAAAGGGACCTTCCACTCCATTCATGAGGACCACTTTTTCGAGATTCCGATGGAGGGAGCTTTTGGCCGACGCGTGATTTCGGAGGAGAGCTACTCGAAGCCCCGACGCCCTCTCGCCGCACCGGAGCAAGGACTTCCGACCACTGCCGGTAACTCCCTGCAGGTAAGCTCCTACTTTCCCTGCCATCATGCCAATGATTTAGCCTCGTTACTTCAAGCCCCGACCATATTGAACCTTCCCCACACAAAGGGAAAGGTCAGAGGACATGCCCGGTGTACCCTCTCTTTCATCCAGCTATCACTCGAAAGCCAATGGGTTTTCGTTGGCAGAGCCAGTGGGTGGGCCGAGGTACAGAGAATTGAAAGGTGTTTGTGTGAGCGCATCACCACGTGGGGTGGATGGCTCGTTGAATGGGGTCGCCACCTTATTTTCGGATAGAAAACAAGGAAAACCAAGTGGGGAAGTGTCCTTCCGCCACCAAAACAATAAAACTGCGAGAATGACGTAAAATCGTGTAATGCTATACGAAATAAGAGAGAACTAGATACGGGACTTAGGGTACTATTGGGGAAGGTGTTAGGCACCCCCAGATAGCCTAGGCAATCCCGGCCTCTCTTCGGCTCTAAAATGGAAAACTACGACAGTCAACCCAGCCAAACATGGCCTCATCCTGGAAGACTTTCAAGGGGATCAGAAAATTCTCCAGTGACTGGGAACCGCCTGGTTGTACATACTCAAACACCTAGATGGTCGACGTCGGCAAGGATGCATGCCAACAGCGTCATCCCGGAAGTCTTTTCGAGGCATTGAGAGGGTACCCTTACTCCTCTCGGAGATTGGGAACGGTAGGGCCGTACATACTCATACGCCCGAACGGCCAATGCCAGCAAGGAAGCATGCTGGCGGCGTCATCTTGGAAGTTTTTCTGGGGCATCGGGAGGGTAGTCTTACTCTTCCCGGAGATCGGGAACCGTCGAGTCGTACATGCTTGTACGCTCGAACGGTTGACGTCGGCAAGGATGCATGCCAGTGGCGTCATCCCAGAAGTCTTTTCGGGGCAACGGGAGGGTAGTCTTACTCCTCCCAGAGATTGGGAACTGTCGGGTCGTACATGCTCGTACGCCCGAACGGTCGATGCCGGTAAGGATGCATGTTGGCGGCATCATCTCGGAAGTCTTTCCGGGGCATTGGGAGGGTAGCTTTGCTTCTCCTGGCGAGATATGCAGGAAATAGATAAAATGTGTAAAACACGTGGGAAAACTACGAGTTTCCACGTAAAAGGACCTAGCAAAAGGGTCACGACCAAACAGAACTCGACCATACCTTGTGGATTCACCCAGCCGGTACCTTCGGAAGTGTTTCCGAAGGAATGACACCTGGGCATGTCCTTCGACCTTTCCCTTGTGTGGGAAGGTCCAGCGTGGTCGGAGCTCGAGAAAATGAACCTAAATCATATGTAAAACGTATCAACGAGTCGTTGGTGATGGTTGGAAGTCCTCGCTCTAGTGTGGCGAGAGGGCGTTGGGGCTACGAGCAGCTCTTCTCCTTTAGAACCTTCAACTAGTCGTCTGAAATGTCGTACAAAGCGTCTGAAGAGCGTCTCCAGCATTCAAACCAACGTCTTTCGAAAGGGGTGGAAGCCTACCTGAATGGGGTGGAAGGTCCCCTTTTTATAAGGGATTACCTTCCTTCTTTGGGGGATCCGTGGATGGAAATTCGACATACGTCTCGGTTCAATCATGCGGTCGGCGTGATTGATTAATTGATTGTGAGATTTAAGTGATTAAATCTTGTTGTATCTTTCTAATCGAATCACCAACTAAAAATCCCTAGCTAGCTGGCAGCCGCAGTGTGTTAGTTGGATGCCGGTTGGTTGGGATCAGGGTCCGCCAAGAATTTTTAGTTGGTGATTTAGGGAAATAGGCTGTAGCAGATAGCTAGAGCTTTGCACCGGCTAGGAATCCGACTGCCACGTGTTTATCCTAGAGGTCAAATTAGGCGTGTCAATGAATGTACCTGCACGTTGGTGGGAGAGTTAAAGGTCAGCCACTGGGGCATTTCACCGATGTGCCGGTAGTTGGCCAGCTCGTTTTACCCGGCCACCCTATAAGCGTGGAGAATGTCCACTTAGCTGGGGGAGTCTGGGGAGCCGGCTGCCAAGGTTGGATACTAGCATGCCGGTGGTGGGCTGACTGGCCGCCGATCGGCTCATTTAAGCATGGGCCAACAGGAAGCCGGCTACTGGGGTTGGATACTAGCATGCCGGTGGCTGGCCGGTTGACTGCTCGATCGACCTGTTTACGCATGGGCCAACAGGGAGCCAGCAGCTGGCCAGCTGACTGCCCGATCAGCCAGTTTACGCATGGGCCAACAGGGAGCCGGCTACCGAGGTTGGATATCGGCATGCCGATGGTGGGTCGACTGACCGCCCGATTGGCCTATTTATGCATGGGCCTACATGGAGCCGGCTGCCGGGGTTGGATACTGGCATGTCGGCGGTGGGCCAGCTGGTAGCTCGGTCGGCCTGTTTACGCATGGGGGTCAACACCAGAGTAGCATTCCTTCGGATATGCTTCCGAAGGTACCGGTAGCCTCCCTCCCTGCCGGGTGAATCCACTTGGTATAGTTGTGGTCAGTTCGGTCGCAAACCCTTCATCAGGTCTTTTTACATGGGAACCCCCGTTTTCTTACGTGTTTTACGAATGCATCATCGAGTTTTCCCTTGTCCCTTTTCTTTGAAATGCATGGCCACTGTCATTGTCATCTCCGCTTACAGATGACCGTCTCCCCAAAGGTGTCCGCCTCTCCCCTCTGTCGCGACTGGGTGCAGAAATCCCTGCACTTGGATGTGGAGGCGACACACCAAGTGAACATCCGGTCCAAGACTCAGATGTCCAGTAGGCCGACGGGTAGACCCGCCAAACCTCTGGCTTTTCAGCCAGAAGTCAGTCATGGTGGCTATGACATCCATGGCCGTGTTTTACCAATTTCCCACTTATCTTATTGAGAGAAGCGAAGCTGCTCTCATGATGCCCTGAAAAAGCTTCAGGGATGAGGTCGCAGGCATGCATCCTTGCCGACACCGGCCGTTTGGTTGTACGAGCACGTACACCTCGATGACTTCCTTTTTACTGGGAGGAGCAAAGCTACCCTCCCGATGCCCCGGAAAGGCATCCGAGATGAGGCTGCAAGCATGCATCCTTGCCGATGCTGACCATCTAGTTGTACGAGCACGTACACCCCGACGGCTTCCCTCTTACCAGGAGGAGCAAAGCTACCCTCCTGATGCCCTAGAAAGGCTTTTGGGATGAGACTGCAAGCATGCATCCTTACTGACACTGACCATCTGGTTGTACGAGCATGTACACCTTGACAGCTTCCCTTTTATCGGGTGGAGCAAAGCTGCCCTCCCAATGCCCCGAAAAGACTTTCGGGATGAGGCCGCTGGCATGCATCCTTACCGATGTTGGCCGTCTAGGTGCAAGAGCATGTACACCCCGATGGCTTCCCTTTTACCGAGAGGAGCAAAGCTGCACCCCTGATGCCCTGGAAAGGCTTCTGAGATGAGGCTGCCGGCATGCATCCTTGCCGACGTCAGCTGTCTAGGTGCACGTTCATGTACACCCCGACGGTTCCCAATTATCAGGAGGAGCAAAGCTGCTCTCTCGATCCCTTGGAAAGCTTTCGAGGATGAGGCCATGTTTGGCCTGGCTAATTATCGTGGTTTTTTGTTTTGGAGTCGGAGAGAGGCCGGGATTACTCGGGCTATTTGGGGGTGCCTAACACCTTCCCTATAGTACCTTGAGTCCCGTATCCGGTTCTCTCATGTTTCGCATAGTGTTACACAATTTTTTATCATTTCTACAGTTTTTATCATTTTGATGGTGGAAGGACGCTTCCCCATTCGATTTTCCTTGTTTTCTACCAAAAATAAGGTGGTGACTTCGTTCAATGAGCCATCCGCCCCACGTGGTGATGTGCTCCTACAATCACCTTTCAATTCTCTATACCTCAGTCCATAGGCTTCTAGGTGATAGCCGGATGAAAGAGAGGGTATAGATTTTTGGCGACTTCGTTGGGGAGACTCGCTACGTTTTATCGATTAAGTGACTCAAACTCTCGCTCGTATGGCTCTTTTACTTTCTACCTTTTTTTTTCTGTTAGGATTTTTGTCATTCCCGCCGCATTTGCTAAGCAAAACTGCTTTCAAATGCATCGAACCAAATCACCCTTCTTTAGTTCTCCCTGTAGATTCCCCTGCAAATTCCCCTGCAGATTCTCCTTGCAGATTCTCCTTGTAGACCTTTGCAGTTCCAGATTCTGTTGGCTCCTCCTGTCCAAACCCATTCACAAGCAAGAGCTATGGCCACTGGTTTCGTTGCAACATCTAGAACTTCCCCCTCTATCACTACTGTGGCCTCCATGTCGCTGTTAGTGGCCTTCGGCACCCCACCACCTATTGTCACCAGGACGAACTTCACCAAGCCGATTGTTGTACCTGCTGGAGCCGTGGATCTCCCCTAGGCACCGGACTAGCCTACCACTGTGGCATTCGATAATGTCATGCTGCATCCTGCGTCGCCCACTTCTCCAGCTGCTGGAACTGAAGGTGATAGGTTGACTCTCACGTGGAACACTGACCCATCCTACTAGTTGCCCTCAAACATGGAGGGCATAGAGGGGGCCGGCACCTTCCAGCCGCCCCGACCGGGGCATTTCGAGTAGACCCTCCTGGCTCATCAGCTAGCGCACTACCAACAGTAAGGGATTAGTTCGGTAATCCCACCCAGGCCAACTGTCCGTGTCCTAGAGATGCCGTACACTGAAGAATATGACGTTGTCACCACTCCCGTGGCAGGTCAGTTCTTTCAGCCACCATTGCAACCGGTAGCTGCCACTACTACCGCCCCAATGCCAGACTTGCAGGGGCAACTACTTCAGAGGATAGCCGAACTAGAAGTGTCTTTCCGGAACATGAGGCCCAGCCCATCGGAACCCTCTTGTTCTTTCGAAAACCTCTATTTCTGTTTGGAGCCAATGCTCCCTCCCGACTTCAAGATGCCCGAACTGGTCAAATACAATGGGCACGGTGACCCCCGCGTGCACCTCTGGGCTTACTACGGGGACATGGCGGTGTTGCAGCATGAGGAGAAGCTCCTCGTTCGGCTATTCCAGAAATCCCTCCAACGGTTGGCACTATCATGGTGCTTGTCCTTGGACTTGAACAAAATCTACACCTAGGAGCAGCAGGCGTACATGTTCCAAGAATAGTACGCGTACAACTTGGACCTGGCACCCAAGTTGGAAGACCTCTGTAGCCTCTACCAATGCAAAAATGAGCCATCCAGTAGCTACGTTAGCAGGTGGAGGGCCCTAGCATCTCAAATCTGGGATAAGCCGACTGAGGAAGATTCGCTGGACATGATTGTACAGGGGGCCCAGCCATCGCTAGCGGCGCTCTTGTGCATTCAGTCGTACAATACATTTTCCCAGCTGATCAAGGTCGGCTGCCGCCTGGAGGGGTTTCTGAAGTCAGGAAGATTCTCGGCCCTCCTGTTTGGACCCAACACTGGAGGAAACATCCATCCTAGGCCATCGGCTACAGGTGACAACAGGGGCAACAATCGCGGCTTTTGGAAGAACGACAACGCGTGACTATCTCCTGTCACTATCGTGGCAGCCGTGCCCCCACCATATCAGCCACAGCAGGTGTACACTCCAGCCCAGGAGTATCGTCCGTTGGCCATCCCCTCAGTTCAGTAACCGGTCTACATAGCCCAAGAGGCTCCAAATCAGCAACCTTGAAGGCCAGGGGCTCCACCATTGGCAGCCGCACCAAAGCTGCCAGTGTCATGGCAATGGCAGGTAGCAGCCCCAAGATCGTCCCGTTAAGGGAACTAGGGGAAAAATGAGGGCCAAATGAGTGCTAACCAACAGCGCCCCACCCAGCAGCAGCTGCGGCAACCACGCCAACCACCTACGCAGGTATAGTAGCCACGCGCAACGAAGTACATGCCACTCTCAGAACCACTAAGCCAGGTGTTCCGTAGGGCATAGACGCTGCTCACACTCCCTCCTATCAAGCCACCCCCAGCTGTTCTTCCCCCCTGGTACAACTCGCAGTAGTACTGCGAGTATCACCAATCTGCTGGCCACGTGACTGACCACTGTTGAACACTGAGACAAGCCATCCAGTGCCTCATCGACTCGGGAACCATCAAGCTTCAACAGCCTCCCACTACTTCTGAGCTGAGCCAGCAGACTTTCCCCAACCATGCGGAGAACTCTCAGGTGAACACTATCCTCCCGACTGTCGATAACAGAAGATGGCATCCATTTGAAGGATTTCGGCCGATGCAGCCAGTGTCTGCGCATTCAACTGGACGCAGGTAAGGACCAAGGCGATCCCTCCCTTCAACACGACTGCTGGAAGCCGGAACCACCTGGCTAAACCCGATCAACCTCATCCATCCGGCCAACAACCCACCGACGCTGGAGGAGCTCTAGCCTTACTACCAGCAACTCTAGTCTTCCGTCTTCACTGTCCACAACAACCGAAGGGGGAGGAGGTCTTCATGACCTACACAGCAACAAGGGCCATCCCCATCTTCCAGAAAACACCTTGTTCGAGTGGCACCCGTGGTTACCGCGTTAGGGGTGTCGGGCGCTGGGACAGCCTCCTCGGCCCGACCCAAGGTGATCCTCTACTCACCAACCACCCCAGTCAGAGCGGCCATCCCTGCGGTGCCCTCAATCCCAAAGGTCCTAGCAACCAATCTCACTCCCCTGGCTAGTGCTCCAGCTAGCACAATCGCTCCAACAGTTGCAGCCCCAGCACCACTCCAAGCACGTCTGGCAAGGCAACAGTTCACGCCCTTGACCACGCCATCTACTCCAGCCGCATCCACCTTTGAGCAATGTAAGGGCAAGGAGGCAGTCGTCTCTCTAGCTCCCATCCCATTCCAACAACAGTCGTCCACTTGTATGGCTATAACCAGGTCCAGCCAAGTATATCAACCGAAGCTGCGCCGTGAGGGGATCTCCATCCCGGGAGTGCAAAGCCAACCATCGACCGGTAGCTGCCTATTTGTTTCATCGGCGGTCACCTCACCAACACTGACTGCCCACTCAATGCTGCCCACAGAGTTGTCAGTCTAGCTACAGTGGATACGGGCTTATATCTCACTATGGGATCTACTCCAGTCATCCACCGAGCACCGGGAAACTCTCCTTAGGGCATTACAAGTGGCAAAAGTGAACCAAGGCCTCACTCTCAGAGCCATAGAAGGGATGGTGGCAATAGTGACAGTCTCGTCTTTCATCTACTTCTCAGACTTGGACCTCTCGCCAGCTGGGACTGATCACAACCTATCCCTATACATTCGGGTATAGTACAAGGACTTGTGCATCCCCATGGCCATGATTGATGACAGATCTGGGCTAAACTTGTGCCCACTACAGGTCCTGCACAAGTTGGGGATCAAGGAAGAAGACTTGCTTCCCACAGACTGAGTAATGAGAGGGTTCGACGGCACTCTCCATGAAGCTAGAGGTGAGATTGTTCTTCCCCTCGTCATCGGACCGGCTGCCTTCGAAGTTCTGGTACATGTGGTGGACATTCCTCCAAGCTACAACCTCATTTTGGGCCATCCTTTCCTCCACCAAAATTCCATTGTACCTTCCACCCTTCACAGGATGCTCAAATTCCTGTGGAAGGGGGAAGTCATTGTTATACTGGCCAAGAATTACTATCATCTGGGACTATCTGTGGCAGCCGTAGCATCATCCGGGTCGCAGCATCTGACACCGGAACCAGCTGCTACCACTTCACCACCTGAGATCCAGAACCCAGCCGCCTTCGACTATCAGTCCAAGCACATGGAGCCTTGGGAGGACAACCCGTAGCTGGACTAGGAGCCGAAAGATGGTTTGTTGCAGTTGTTTGGAGAGTGTCCGGTTGGTAGTGAAGGCCCAACCCTTCACTTGCCTCCCCCAGCATCGTCCATCTTATAGGGAGGAGCTTTGGAAATGGACGTTGCGTCCGACTGGTTCATACAAGGAAAGGGGACAACAAGGCTTGTAGGTCATTAGATTCAAGAGACAAGCCTGATGGCTTCTGCGCGACTCACGCCAGAACCCGCACCTTCAACAATAGGGCTTGGCATCCCACGCACAAGTGCGCAGGTAGCTGCATCCTTAGTAGCCACCGACTTGGCAACTTGACCAAGTCGACCAGGGCTTGGCATCTGACGCACAAGTGCATCAGCAGCTGCATCCTCAATAGCCACTGACTTGGCAACCCAACCAAGTCCACTAGGGCTTGGCATCCCATGCACAAGTGCACCGGTAGCTACATCTTCAGTAGCCATCGACTTGGCAACCTGACCAAGTCGACTAAGGCTTGGCATCCCACACACAAGTGTACCGGCAACTGCGTCCTCAGCAACCACCGACTTGGCAACCTGACCAAGTCGACCAAGGCTTGGCAATAATACCAAGTGCCTCACTCAGTAGAGGGTACAGCTGGGAACCATCTAGTCGCCGGTACAATCATCCGGCAGCCATCAACCTTCCATAGGGGTGCCGCATCATGGAGTCGGGACAGCTAGCCTGCTCAGTCTAGGTAACACACTTTACGAGCAAAACACTGGCCAACATTGTGGGGTAGAACTAGGGGCATTCTGCCCCTCCCCTACCATAGTCACTCGAACGGGTGAACAAGACCAGCCCCTTGCGCCCTCGTCCGAGAATCTACCTGGTTTTCACCTCCTATCTACTCGGCGACTGGTTATAGGAACTGGGGCCGAACTAGGGGCATTTTTCCCCTATCTCTCTTCAAGTGCTAGGCGGCTAGAGCAGCAGACGAAGTCCAGCGGCCTCACACCTCAAGCAGGCGAGCATGACAAATCCGTCACCTTCCCGGGGTTCAACATCATCCCTAACTGGCAGCCGGTATACGTACCTGGCACCCGGCCAGGAGACCACGGATGTAGCTCCCACTAGGTTCATCATCCAGCACCCTTTCAGCTTGAGGGTCAGCAATCAATGGAAGACGTTGACGGCTCTCTACAAGATTAGGAACTTGAAGAGGTCAGTCCGTTGTTTCAACCGCTCGAGCCCACCGGTATAACCTCTACTAACGAGGTTGAACTTGTAAACCTTGGGGATGAACAGCATCAAAAAGAAACAAAAATTAGCAAAGAGGTACCCAAGCCTTATCGGAAACAACTCCTCGCACTCCTGCGAGAATTCGTGGAGGTATTTGCATGGGGTTACGAAGACATGCCGGTTTGGATGAGTGGGTAGTAGTCCACCGGCTACCTCTCAAACTGGAAGCCCGCCCTGTGAAGCAAAAAGCTTGACGGATGAGATAGGAATGGGCGTAGAAGCTAAAAGAGGAAGTTCACAAGCAGTTGAACGTCTGGTTCCTCCAGCCAGTCTTCTACCTGGAATGGGTGGCAAACATGGTGCTTGTACCAAAGAAAGACGGAGGAGTACGCATGTGTGTCGACTATCGGGACCTCAACAAGGCCAGCCCCAAAGAAGACTTCCCACTACCACACATAGATGTCTTGGTAGACGATGCTGCCAAGTACGAGGTGTACTCTTTCATGGACGGATTCTCCAGTTACAACCAAATCCTCATGGCGAAGGAAGACAAGGAGAAGACCACATTCACGACCCCCTGGGGCGTCTTCTGTTACAGGGTGATACCATTCGGGCTCAAAAATGCTGGTGCTACCTACCAAAGAGCCATGACCACCCTTTTCCATGACATGATGCACAAAGAAGTCGAAGTCTACATCGACGATATGGTAGTAAAGGCATGCACACATCAACAGCATCTCAAGCACTTGAGAAGATTATTCGAGTGCCTAAGGAAGTACAAGCTCAGGTTAAACTAGTCAAAATCAGGTTAAGCTCAGATTATCCTGGGCTTCGTCATTAGCAAGCAGGGGATTGAGGTGGATCCCGATAAGGAAAATGTAATCTTAGATATGCCTCCCCCACAGACAGAGTAGCAGGTTCGAAGCTTGTTGGGAAAACTGCAATACATCAGGCGCTTCATCTCGTGCCTTACATCGACTTGCGAGCCCTTCCTCAAACTGCTGAAGAAAAATGCCAACTTTGCATGGGTTGCAAAATGCCAAGTCGCCTTTGACCACATCAAGCGGTAGCTTTCCCGACCGTCGGTTCTCGTGCCGCCTCATCCCGAATGGCTGCTCTTGTTATACCTTTCTGTCACAGCTTCTTCCATGGGCACCGTGCCGTGTTGGGCCAGCATGACACCATCAGCAGAGTTGAGCAGGCCATACACTACCTTAGTAAGAAATTCACTGAGGTAGAAGAACAGTACGAACTGATAGAAAAATACTGCCTCTCATTGGTTTGGACAGTGAAAAAGCTACGACACTACCTGGTGGTCTACCCAATTCTGTTGCTCAGCCGCTTGGACCCCTTGCGCTACCTCTTTGACTAGCCGGCCTTGGTAGGTAGGTGCGTAAAATGGCAGATGCTCCTCACCGAGTTTGACATCTGGTACGTATCTCAGAAATCCATGAAGGCCCAAGCCATGGCCGACTAGGTGGCGCACCAGCCCCTGCCAGATTATCAGCCATTGGAGGACTCATTCCCAGATGAGCCTATCTTCGCCATAGGCAAGCTGGATCCAGACCAACCGGATCTAGACCAGCTGGAACCCCATACCCTGTACTTCGACAGAGTGGTTAATACCAAAGGCCGTAGAGTGGGGGTCGTCCTAGTGGATCCCCAAGGATGGATGCTACCTATTGCCAAGCGGCTTCTCTTCATGTGCTCCCACAACGAGGCGGAATACGAGGCTTGCATCATTGGACAATGACTCACACTGGAACACCAGGTCACCCATCTGCATGTGTTTGGCGACGCTATGCTGGTAATTTCCCAAACTCTCAATAGGTGGAGGACCCGAGACCCCAAGCTCCAACCATACTAGGAACTCATACTGCAATTGGTAAAAAGC
This sequence comes from Amphibolis antarctica, assembly GCA_024699675.1. Classification (NCBI taxonomy): domain Eukaryota; kingdom Viridiplantae; phylum Streptophyta; class Magnoliopsida; order Alismatales; family Cymodoceaceae; genus Amphibolis; species Amphibolis antarctica. Next base: position 26,794 of record JAMKPZ010002903.1, read on the forward strand.
TTCCGGTTTGTCCACTTCCAACACGTCAGCCGCAAACACAATCTGTATGCAGACGCTTTGGCCGTCCTGGCGTCATGGGTAATGGTTATGGAAGGTCGAAGCATAGCCATAGAAGTCACAACACTCCACTAGTCGGCTCATAGTCAGGACGTCTACCGCCTCACGGAAGTCCCCAGGCAGGCAGACGTTGGAACCTCAGCTTTACATCTGGTTAGTAGCCCCAACACCTGGCAGATGATTGACCCACGAAGAGGACCAGCCCTAGTCGACCGACTGGACAATGCAAACCCTGAGTTCCTAGACGATGATTTGGGGAAATCACAGCAAGAAGATCGCCCCTGGTACTCAGATGTACAAACGTTCCTAGAAATTGGGGAGTTCCCATCAGAAGCCACCACCCAAGATCGATGTATGCTGTCCAAGCTAACAGCCAGCTATGTCTTCAGCGAGGGACAACTCTACAAGTGGTCTTACAACCAGACTCTTCTTCGGTGTGTGACCCAACTGGAGGCACATACGATTATGTAGGAAATCCATGAAGGCTTTTGCGGATCCCACATGAATGGGATCCTCCTGGCAAAGAAGATCATGCTGCAAGGCTACTACTGGAGCACAATGGAGGCAGACTACATAGCCTACATCCGTCACTGTCACCAATGCTAGATTCTTGGAAATCTCATCCACACACCCCCCAAAGAGCTATACAACATGGCTTCCCCTTGGCCATTCTCTATGTGGGCCTTGGATGTGGTAGGCGAAGTCAAGTCGATAGCCACCAGTGGACACCAGTACATACTAGTGGCCATAGATTACTTCACCAAGTGGGTGGAAGTAGCATCCTACAAAACTGTTACGGCAGCCGCCACCTAGAAGTTTCTATGTAACCACAACATCACCCGATATGGCGTACCCTTCGAGGTGGTGACCAACATTGGCACCAACTTTATAGCCAAGCAGGTAATATGCTACCTCGAATAGTGCTGCGTCTACCACCTAGGGGCGTCCCCCTACAGGCCACAAATGAATGGAGCGGTCGAAGCGGCCAACAAGACGTTGGTTCGAATCTTCAAAAAGATGGTCTAGACGCACAAGGATTGGCATGACCATCTCCTGTACATACTTTGGGCCTACTAGACATCTGTGCGAACCGCTACCAGAGCAATGCCATATTCGTTGGTTTACGGGTCTGAAGTTGTATTGCCGGTGGAAGTAGAGCTTGCATCCCTGCACATCCTCAAGGAGGGAGCAGACTCTGACGACCAGTGGTCGAAATCACGTCTGCTACAACTCAATCTCTTTGATGAGAAAAGGTTGAGGGCATTGGATCATGCCCAGAGCTATCAGCAGAAAATGGCAAGGACATACGGAAAGAAGGTCTGTCGCTGGCTCCTCACGCCAGGTGACTTGGTCGTCTGAGCTGCCTTCCCAGCCAGATCTACTAGAAAGTTCTCCTCGAATTGGCATGGGCCTTACGTCATCACCAAGACCCTTAGTGGGGGAGCCACCTACGACTTCGACGAAGTCACGCAAGAGGAGTTTGGCCCAGTCAATCTGTCGCAATTAAAGAAGTTCTACTTGTAAACAAAGCGACCAGAGCGCATCACGGCCGTCACCTTCAGACAGGCTGGCCGCCGACTGTTGGCAATCCTATACCTAACTTGTCA
>JAMKPZ010002904.1:0-43670 GCA_024699675.1 Amphibolis antarctica
AAATTTAGAATTTTTAAATTTTAAAGATCTTATAAGATAAGAGAAAATTAATTTTGTTGCCTGTTATTGATTATCATCTAAAAATCTAGAAAAAAAAACTCACGTGCATTTGTCGTGTAATTTACAGGAAATTTTTGTCAATAACTTGAATTTACAAATAAAGGTCAACTATTTCAAAATTTAGAGGATCGTTTCATTTATAATATGTGAATGAACACTTTTGATCTGATATATTAGCACCTCTAACATAATGCATTAGTATTTGTAATAAGATGCATCAGCATTTATAATATAATACTCTAGCATTTGGAAGGACCATATTATGCTAATACATCGTATCACAAATTGTAATGCATTACAAATGTTAATGTATCATATCGTAAATACTAATGCATCAAATCGAAAGTATTTTTAAATCATATCACAGGTGAATAATTTTACAAAATTTGAAACAAGTATTCCTATTTTGTAAATTCCAACTATCAACGGAATTTTCTTGTAAATTACACTTATTTTTTCTTGTGTTGGAATATCTTAGTTTTCACACATTTTTCATGAACAAATAAACAGATTTTAAAGAAAAAAGGAACATTAACTGCACTAATTACTTGCATGGAGAATGGTGTTAATATATTTTCTAATAATATCTTTTCATCAATAATTTGAGATTTATTTGTGATTATTTTATGTAGTGGTGGTCCACGCGTTCGCTAATTCTGAAAGCTAATTTTGTTACGGTAACAGAAACAAACGCATCCTCCGTGAAGGATAAATTACAGCAAAGATTAATTAAAGACTTCTGCTTCGGATTTATACACCTTTGGTGGGGAAACGTTTACTTAAATAAATAATTAAAAAAGAAAAACGCAGTACACGTCCACCATTGCACGGGGCAGTGGTACAGACTATTAATATTAAATGAAAGTTTCGAGCCTCTCTCCTCGGAGTTGTACTTGAATGCCAACGTAGATAATACGATTGAATTGATAATAGACAACAGTAATTAATACGAAGTCAGTAGTACAAAGAAAGATACATTATTATCTTCGAGGTATGGGAAACAGCATTTAAGAAGATCGGGGAGTTGTATATTTCTAGTGCACCGTAGCAGCCGAAGTCTTGACCAAAATTAAAAGCCGCCACTTCTTTCCATACGACTACCGTTGAAAGACGTAAACAAGCGAGAGCCAACGAGAGCTATATGAGCTTCCACACGATAAATAATGGCAGCAAGTGTGTCACGCTCATAAATTTGTCCTTGGTTTGCCGTTGACGGTTACCCTCCTTGAAATGGATCGCATAGTGACGAACTCTTCTGCTGCGGACGGATGGATTCCAACCTATCACAACCAAATCAAGTTAACTTGTTGGTATGATTGACGCAATCCATAAGAAAAGTGAGATTGGATCGCTCTCTATTTTTCTGAAGTCTTGAGATTTGATAACTCGATGCCTAACCATCCATCTCCCTATTGACTAAAAAAATAGAAGCTATCTTCCAAAAGCTTAAAAAAAAATATAGAAGCGGTTCAAACATACAGTGCTGTCAAACTGTGCTTTCGTAGCTCCACATTTAATGGCAACGGCGAGACCCTGATAGCAGCATTCATATACATTGAAGTTAAGTTCAACACGAGATCATATGTATTGAAAGCAGCAGACTAATAACAGACTGCAACTAAACTCTCTTAAAGGCAAGACCCTGTTAATCTTACTTCTTTCGGGAAAGAAAATGTGAAAACCGCTAGGAAAAGTACCTGCATGATTTCAGCAGCATCCGGCCCACACATGGACGCTCCAAGAACTTTATCAGTCTCAGAATCAACGACAAGCTTCATGAATGTCTTTTCTGTCCGTCTGAGATATCAACATGAATTATAAGAAACAGAACAAATGTGTTTCTAGACAAGAAAGCGGTGACAATCACCAGGGTTATATCTCCGTGATCCCATAATAATCATGAGCATTTTTTAGAGCACATAAAAATCCACTCACAATAAATAATGCCACAAAGAAATTTAAAATACATGCAAGATAGTGGAAGTACAATAAATTGACTGGGAAGAAAGAACCGCAACTTGTTGGCTGAAAATACTTTAAAGAAAAATGCCAACTTCAAGCATTAATTTGTGTCTATGAGTAATGTGAATCATTACTTACCCAGAAATAGTGTTCTTCATTGGGTTGAATGATGATGTGAAAACCAATATGTCATTCTTAGCCTGGTCAACAGCCTGTTGTTCGCTTAGGCCAACAACTGAGAGAGGTGGTATGCTATCAAATAAAAAAAGGTTAATGGAAGGAAAATAAAATCATTTTGCATAAGCAGGGTCTACTTTAAATTTAAAATTTTCAGAGAAAATCGTGTATAAAGTGATCGTAATTGTCCTTCTAAAACATACAATAAAAACAGGACAGCCTATGTTGCCCACAAGGGTAAGATAATAAACAACAAAAAACTTGTACCAGAACACAGCAGAGGGTATATCTTTGTAATCAGGTTTGCTTGGTTGCCCACCAAAGACAGTTTTCTGAACAAAGAAAGGCATGGATATATCGTGGTATAAAATTGAAAGTAATTTTTTCGATAAAAGTTCTTTAGATAGATAGGCAACTAGCTTACAGAGAAATGTGTTCCTTCCATCAAAGCTACAGGAGTAAGATTCATCCGATTTGTAACATCACCGACTGCCCAGATGCTGGGAACATTGGTGCATGAGTATTCGTCTACCTGAAAATGTAGATGGCTGAGTTCCTTAAGCCATAGATTCCAACGAACAACTTGTGCAAATACAGAAGATAGATTAAACAGAGAAAGAGGGACCACAAAAGATGAACAAGAAAAAAAAAATATAGCCATCTAAAATTTTGTTTGCTTAATTGTTTAAATCTCCATAAAGGAGAAAAACACGTTCACATTTATTATGTATAATGTATTTTTTAAGAAAAAAGATCATATAAAGCAAGATAAATCCATTGATTATTTGGTTAAATCCATTTCCAAGGATATCCTAGATACACTACCAACTTAAACTTACATCCAAACAGTAGCCACATAAGGCATAAATTTAGCGCACGTCTCTCACCAATGTGGAATCTATAGGGGATCCATAAATAGACTACTTCCTAGTATACAAACCTATGACCTTTAGGTCATCCAATGGAAAAACCTTATTGTTGCACAAAGGCTCGTTCTTCAAACACTAGCCACATCAATTTCCCTAATATGTTACATTGGTTGAATTTTATTTCTGGTCATTCTTCCAATCCAATATTGTTTTCCCATTAAAATTCTCTAAGGGGGGGTTGTGTCTTTGCAACCAATTTTTGAACGTAATGTTACATGTAAAATACATGACCTTCTTGAAAAGAAAACCTCAAACATTTAAGATTACATTAAACACAATTTTGTTTTGATTGAATAGTTTGAAGAGGAAAATGGAAGGATGGAAATGGAACAGAAAAATAAACTTATGAAGAATAAACCTTCACTGCTCCTGCTTTATCAAGTTCAACACCAACTGCTTCTAGATTCAGTCGCTTTGTGTTTGGAACTCTCCCTGTAAATCAAAAGCACGCCTTAGGAAAGCCTGACCAATTTTTTTATAATTACCATCTGCCAAGATAAATGTGTTGTACCAATAAAAATGTGACCATCATTCGTATAAGAAACAAATTATTTGCAAATAGTGGTGATTATCTACTCATGCATCACCATTCTTATGTTTTCCATCAATTCCATGAATTTTACAACACAGTTCTGATGTGGTGATTATCTACTAAAAACTCCATCTGGTACATATTACATTTGTGCTGCATCAGAATACAAATTTCCGAAATTTTCTTATTGATAATCTCCCTAAGTAGATTCACGTGGACGATCTTACATTGAGACTAGGCATTAATCATTGTTTCTTTTTTTCCTTTCTGTTTGATAGCAACTTTAGATCAAAAAAATACACAAGCATAAATGTGCCAATAAGCAAAAAGAATACCTGTGGCAAATAGTACAATATCTGCTTGATATTCTTCTCCCTTATCCGTGAGAACTTTTATACCATTTTCTGTTTTAGTCAACTAAATATAGACAAAAATGGCAAAGTTACCATTTCCACAATACTAAGTTCAGTTGATGAAGCCCTTAATTGGATTGAAGTGTCAACAAACCTCCGATAAGTTAGTTCCTGGATGCAAATTGATTCCTCTGCCTTCAAGATTTCTAGCGACCACCACTCTCATTTCATCATCAAAACCCCTGGAGAAGCAAACACATCAAAATAGAATAAAAAACAAAGTCTACACTCTAATATGTTTGCCAATAAAAAGATATTGGCATTGCAACTGGTAAATAACCATAGTACTTGACATCAGTTTCATATAGTCTACTGGTCCCAAGGAAAAAAAGATACATCAAGTATTGATGGAAATTTCAGGAGAAACTGCAAAAGCACAGAAATATCATATTTTAACTGAAAAACTTGAATTCTGACTTGAATATTTAGGAAACGTTAAAGGCGTGATACAAAAAATAATTAATTTAATTTTAGGCATTTTTTGATAATTAAAATGTTGTAGATAATACCTATTAGTGTTCACATGCAGAGATAAAAATGTACTAACATTTTTTCCTCCTAAAAGTGCGCATCAATTAAATATGAAATTAATAGTCTGGTCAATTTGAAAATTCAAATCAAAATAACATTTTATAACTAAAATAAACATTCTTGCACAGAACATAAATTAAAAATCTTTAAATCAAAAAGAAAATCAGTATGGAAAGTCAAAGACAATGTGAAAAAATCTGAATATTATACCAAACTCTTGAACAAACACATAAAACTCTTGGAACAAGATCAAGATTGAAGTTTGAACAAGAGAAATATCAGAAATACAAAGTGTCGGTCTTGTTGGAGAGCCCTCAATCATTCAAAGAAGATTAAATAACCAAAGAAAAAAAAATCTTGTGGAGATCAAACGAGGACAAAGGAGAGTTATAGCAAGTACCCACCAGGTCAAAGAAAGTTTCCACTATATTGATAAATTTCAATTGAAATGTCAACCAAATCATCAAAATTCCCCTGTAAGGATTGAAATCATTAACATTTCATTGATATGAACCAGAACCTCCATTAAAACCTGTTCAATATCGATAATCTAGGTCTATTAGATCAGTTAGCTACGAAACCAATCTGTATTGGCAAAATTTTGCCAATATGTATCGATACATGATTCCATGTTATCCACCACCTATATGCATTCCTTCTCTGCATGTAAATCTTGGGCATATAACAGCATAAAAGCCCAAGATGTCTTTGAAAACATTACTTAGCCTATCTGAATACCAATCAATAAATAGAAAGTAAAAGCCTAAAAGCACCACAGCTTAAATTTTTTGAATAGCCATCAGTGCACCAGCATTATGTTTATAAATGTCAATACAGAAAAATTTCAAAATAAATTACTAGGTTAGAGTCATCATCTTGCTTGAATACAGAAACATTGTCATATTGCAAATTTGTGTAAACTTTAGATCTCTCAAAGACATTCAAAAGTAACTAAAAAAGAAAATGCAAGATGATAAAACTTGAATACTCTATCAGAAAAGTGATGGCAATGAAATATGACCTCAAGGGAAGATCTTTTCTATAAAAGAGATCTACTTTGGCACCCAGTCCACGCCAAATGGAAGCAAATTCGACAGCAATGTATCTGTCTTGAAGTAATAGAATAAATAAGAAATGGCATATTAACTTCAGAAAATTAATATTTTGGATATGAATAAGTCCAATAGAAAAGCATACCCTCCACCAAGAACAACGGCACGTTTTGGCAATTCCTCCAAGCTGAGTGCTTCATCAGATGTGATAGCCAATTCCTACAATTAAATGGGAAATTAGGTTTCTATAGAAATGAGCACCATATCAAAGTTTATAAACATGCCAAAAGTTTCCATTTTAGACAAAAAGGCCATCACAGATAAAATAGCTCTGAAATAGCAAGCAATTGAATCTGTTGCAAACAGCAACTGTACGTGCAATGCTGTATGGAGCAATGACTGGAGTTAAAACTCAATCTGTGAGAAATAGTAAAAAAAAGACCTGATATGCATGTAATTGCTTTTGGAGAGTTCACCACATATGGTGGAACTAATTCCCGCAGTTTTCAAAGAAATTTAATATTCAGGAAAAAAGAGGAATTTTTATATAAATAAATAGGATACACATATAAGCACTGAATTTAAAGCCACATAAAAGTCATAAGACATGTCACCTAAACAACTAAAAAATTATAAATAAATGAAAATTTAAAATTTCACGGTGAATGATATAGTCAAACAGGATGAGCATGGTAAAATTCAATGAACTGGAGTACAATAGTATATATACCTTCCCTGGTATAGATATACGCTGAGCTCGACTTCCTGTTGCTATTAGAATATGTTTTGCTGAATATCGATGCTCGACACCATCTGGTTGTGTCACTTCAACTCCATGAGCACCAATAACCCTTCCCTCCCCTTCAATCATTGTTACACCAGCATTAGCCAACAACCTCTTGTAAATTCCATTTAATCTGACTATTTCCTTTGTCTGTAACATAAATAAAATTTAGTCCCAACTTCACAATTCATTTTAGTGAGAATGCATGCTGATGGAAATTTAATTGGATATTAAAAAAAACTTCCATTTTTAATGCAATTGCTATTTATCGGCTGACAAAAACTGAAAAGCCTATTAGAAGATCTTACAAAAAGTATAAGCTATAGGAATGTGATGAATTACCATTTGAAATCTATTACTGTTAACACGTTTTAAGATTTATTTCCTTGGCCTTCACTGGTAAAATGAATTTTTGGAAGAAGAATCAATAAATAAAACATGAAAACAAGCCATCATGAGAAAAAACAAGATGAAGAAAGAAGAGAAAATAAACAAAACATGAGTTGTGGACCCATCCGAAATTAGATTCATTCAAAAAAACAAAGTTCTGGAGAAGCAAGAATCACACAAAAACTCCTTTCAAGCATTACAATTGACATGGAGTTTACATTTAATAATGGTTCATACTTCATTTAGGAATATAGGTTTGTATACCATTTGACACAGGTTTGTATAAAAAGTCCTTCTCATGCATGGAGATCCATACAACACCAGCCCATGCCATAATCTTATTACATAGATTGGCTATATGAATCATTTTCTTCCACATATTCCTATCTATAGTCAAATTTTTAGTTAAATTACATAATTTTAAATCTTTTTCACGATTCTTAATCAAGTGGTTACAAGCTTTCATCTACTTCTTTAGTTTCGTCTACACTAATTATTTCTCTTCTCCTTACTAATACATTATGTGACCTCCCAAGGATATAACTAAATCACCTAGACTAATTCTCTCTTATCTTCAATTGGTACAACTCCTACTCTATTTTTCATAAAATTATGTTAACTTATCCATTATAATATTATCATTCAACCATTTAAGCATTTAAGAATTTGCATCTCAGTAGCAATAACTTTTTGTATATGATTATGTTTTATGATCCAATATTCTAAACTACAAAGCATAATTGGGTGAATAGCAATTTTGTAAATTTTTTCTTTAATTCTCTTATCACATAGAACTCTAGAAGTATTTCTTTATTTCATCCTCATTACTATAATCCTATGAATAACATCTTTATAATTAAATCCTAAGTATTTAAAAGTTTTACTTTTATAAATCTTATGACTAGCTAATTGTATATCTTCATCATTATTCCTATTTTTATTGAACCTTATACTCTATATATTCAATTTTTAACCTATTAAATCTAAATTCTTGGGATTCTAAAGTATCCCTTCATAATTCTAATTTTGAATTAATTTTTGTCCTAGTTTCGTTAACTAAAATTTTCATCAACAAATAACATATACCAAAGTTTTTTTCATTGAATTTCCTTAATTATTTCATTCATAACTAAGACAAATAAGCATAGACTTAAGGAAAACCCTTAGTGTAAACTTGTCTATTAAAAATTTCTTTGTTTCTCCTCTTATAGCTTTGATACTAGCAATTGTTCTTTCATACATATCCTTTATAACATCAATATATCCTATAAGTACTCCTTTTCTTTCCAATGTCTATAATAATAGGTTTCTAAACAATTTATGATAAGATTTCTCTAAATCAATAAAAACCATGTGGAGGTCCTTTTTTATAACTCTAAAATTTTCTACTAGTTACCTAAGTAAATGAATAATTTCCATTGCTAACCTACCTAACATAAATCTAAATTGATTTTCTGTGATTTTAATTCCATAATTTCATAGTATGATTCATTAACTTAATATTACAATAATCATTACAATTTTGGATGTCTCCCTTATTCTTAAATATAGATATTAAAAATCTCTTTTCCTATTCATCTAACATCTTTTTTGTCTTTAAAATTATATTAAAAATCTTAGTTAACCACTTAATTCCTACTTCAATTGTACAGTTCCACACTTCAATAGCAAATACATGGAGATCCACGAAAGAAAAAAGGAATTAAAGAATGAAAAGGTTTTCACCATCTGTATTCTATTATACTAACCTTGTTTTGCAAAAGCTCTTTCCAGTTATATTCAATGTCATCATCTATCTGCCATCCAAAATGGCTAGCATCCTGCAGAATAAATTCAAAACATTACAACCATAACTCTGAATTAAAGAATCCATATATCTTCAAAGAGTAGCTGAAAGACTAATGAGCATTTGCATGCAACATATGTCGATAAACATGATAAGTTACAGACTAGGGAGTGTATTCACAAGGAATCAAGGAACAATCTGGCTACAAAGAATCAGAAGAAAAAAAGAAGTTATGTCTTTCAAGCATACATCAACTTTCCACAAATAAAAATTTATGAGATTTATTTGAAAAATTAAAATGAAAAAAAAATGGTTCACTTGTATGCAAAGTATCATACATACCAACGATTGCAATCACAAAAGAAGGTACATTATTTAATATATTAGCAATAAATAGAAATATATGAATAAGAAGCTAATTAAAAAATACTCACTTCAAACTCTCCTTGGAATGCTGCTCCATAAACCAAAATCTTTTTAGGAACACAACCACGAATAACACACCTAAAGTAAACAAGAAACAGGAGAATATCATAAGAACTTGCACCTCTAAAAGATTAATAGTTTAAATAAACAACCGTTATTTATCTTCACTAGTTTGAGACTGGCCACTTGTGTTGCATATGGATTATCATTCTATTAACTCATGATCAACCATATCACAACCCATAAGCAATGTAGACATATGGACAGAAAATATGCAAATAGCAGCAAACAAATGAACTCGTGAAGATAGACTGAAATTAACTCTTTAAATATGAAATTAATTGACTCATAATCAGTGGTAAGCATAGAATTATGATACAAGCAAACAGAACAGTGAGAATAACCTGTTATATCCTTTCAAATAATCTAAATTCAAAACAGACTGCTTATACAAATATACTGATGATATTAAGAGGAGAGTAAGGATATGGAGTATGGATGCACATTAAATAATTTTGCAGATTTTTCACCTTTAATTTTTTATAGCTAAACATTTTCAAAATGAGTGTATCAGAGACTAGAATTAAATTCAATCTAGAAGATAGCCACACTTATTTCCTACTAAAATTAAATTGTATATGATTCATTGTCAATTCAAAATCTGAACTAGTAAACATGTAGAATCCCGGTAGTCACTTTGCATTGTGTTTCAACAACTTGTCTACAACATCAAAAATAACATGTTTGAAGTAATAAATAGATTTTTTTGATTCGTTGTGGACCACAAAGTATAATTGAATAATCACAAGATGGAACATCAAATTCTCAAAAACTTATGCTGCTTCATTTCACAAGTCATATATTATTTAAAAGGAGTAAAACAAAAGTAATTGCAAACTTACGTTCCACCCACACCTCCAATAGTCTCTGAGCTGATTGGATGAAATGGTAGCTCACATATTGCAACCTTCATATAAAGAGTTCAATTAATGATCAGTTTTATGTTTTATATTAAAGAACTTTTGGTGTCATGCAAGGAAAAACTATTGGAGGTGTGAAAAAGAAGAATTTAAATATTTGAAACTTGATCACATCATTTTTTCCACTAAAAACATACGCAGTGAAAATACCAAATACACGATAGACTGACAAAAATAAACAAAGAAAATTCTCAACCGCATCGCATGAATGTAAAAGAAGATTACAAGAATGAAGTGGCATGTTCTATGACAAGATCAGGAAACGTAATTCACTGTTAACGAATCAACCATTAAAAATAAGAAGTGACTACAACTATCACCCAAAATAAGAGAAATCCATGGAATATGAAAGAAATTACTAGTTTTCTAGAAGAGAGAAAACAATCCTTCCAAAAGCCGATGGATAACACGCATTTCCCGATTAACTATCTTAAATCATTACATTGCTAGAACCTGGATGAAAATCGATCCTCTAAACTTGCAAAAAGCAACATTATCAGAAAATCTAAAATAGCAAACAGACAGGGAAATTCGTCCTCAAACCTTGGCGCCAAACCCCGCCGACGTCCTGGACGCTCGGACACCACCGCTCCCAGCTCCAATCACGAACAGATCGAAATCATACTGCGCATCTTGACCGCCCGCATCTTGTCCGTCGATCATCATCTTCCTCGACATCTTCTCACTGGTAAATCAACAAATTCAAACTACCGTACTGCGATCTCTCTTTTTTTAAAAAAAAAATCCATCTAAATTCAGTTAGCTCAACAAAAACAGAAGTGAGACACGCCGACCACGCGTTTCGAATCAACCGCCCGGGGTTTGGCCTGCGCTTGCTTTACCTCTTCCTTTAGCTTTGCCGGTCGTCGCGTCTGCAGGAGGAATCGGGACGACTGGTCGGAGCGGAAACGAGGAGGAGGACAGGCAGAGAGAAGATGAGGCGCTGATCTGCATTTTATAGGACGGACGGTGGAAGCGGTTGGACGCTGGTGCCCCTGCGATTTTCTGGTGATTACCTTGATGCCATGTATGGCAGTGTGCAAACAATGCGATTATTGTTGTCACTGCTGACGACGGAGGCTACCAGGCCTTCGCCCTTCGGTTGCTTTTTGAAAAATTACGCGTTTATTTTTTGTTTGAAAAAGCAAAAGTCAGGTAAACTGGAAAATATCATGTAATGAGAATTTATATATTATACGAAAAATTATATAAAATTAAAGCTCATAAATATCAAAGTTCAAGCAAAAATTACAAGTTCAAAGGTTAAAAGACTAACAAGCACGGAACAAAATAAACCAGCAAGAAAAACAGCCACAAGCTAAAGAAAGAGTCATATGGTACATTTTCCTTTCAATTTGTGATCTTCAAGTTGCAGTAGACCTACGCATTTGTCATTGAAGTTTTCTAATAAGTAAGCTAATTTTCAAAGTTTGGTTGATTTTCAAACAATGTGGCGGAAATCAAAAATTTAATTTATTATCGCTTTTTGTGATGATTTGACTGGTTTTTTTAAAATTTTCTTCCGGTTGATCCTTCAGATTATTTTTTAGTGACTTGTGATTCTAAAATCTGACGTTTCTCATTATTCGGTTGTGTTTTACATGGTCAGAGATCTTATAATCTTATTCCTTATCTTTTTGTAAAACAAAGTGAAAGATTTTTTATAATAATTGTATTTTTTAGAAAAATTATCTTTCAAAATTAATTAAGAAGATGATCGATTAGATTATCCTACGGCCGATATTTTTTTTAGTGAAAGTTTTTTTAAGTTGTATTTATCATTCCAGTTATTGCAAGAAATGGTATTTTACTGTGATATCTTTAGTTTAGAAACGACTGAAAAGTTGAAAATAGCTTGTATATTCTTTAAATGTGATATTATCTTATATATTATTAAGATTCATTTGAGAGTCCGCGCATCTTAATCATGGCATTCACTTGTCAGGGCCTTCTTTGGAATCGCTTAGTTACCACAGCTTAATTATTTTAAAATAAACGTACTTTTGAATAAGCATTTCTAAATACAGCCGCTTATCCAGCTTATGAAAATAATCCAAACAAAATGTTTAATACTTCGTATATATCTTTAGAGCTTATTCAATCGGAAATTTATTTACATAAATTACGTCTTTAAATATTCAATCGGCAATTTAATTTCATCTAATAACAAAATTCAATTTTCAACTCTTAACTGTATTTAAAGCTAAAACACTTTATTATCAAACAAATACTTAAATATACATAGTTATAAAATCCCACCAGTTCAGAAATTGGATATTGATAATATTTTTTTGTATTTTACCGAAAGGAATTAGCAACCAATTCGAAGGATTGTTACACACCACTTGGTCGGAGACCTCAGATCTTCTAACATGTTGGTGAATGCATTAGAAGCTTTTTCGATCGGTACGCAAGTCGTGTCACCTTTTACCTGAAAAACAGAGTTATGAATTAGAGTTTTTATAATACTTAAGTTATTTTTTATCGATTAATTAATTCTGATAAGATTAAGATCAGTTTACATACATTACATAAGATGTATAACTTTATGAAAAACTCACCAATTAAATAATATAATCTTACATTAAAAATAATATAACGAATTAAGACTTTTAACATTTACGATTTCTCTCTCATTGATTTTAAGAAAATAAATGGAGCAGCAGAAATAGTGATGTATGGTATCTCAAAATTTCCAGTAACATCGTCAAAACGGTACATCAGTTGGATGGAGAAGGTTTAAAACATACGAAAAATAATAAAAAAATAAAAATATGAAGTTAATTTTATTTTATTTTTTATACACGTAAAATTGTAAATAAATAAATTATTAAAAATTTATTTTTAATTTAATGTAAAGATATTTATACATAAAATTGAACAAAAATTAAAATTTCAAGAAATAAAATTAAATTTATTTTTTATTTTAAAATATAATAAAAATTATTATATTTTAAAATTTTATTATTTATAAAATTTTATTATTTATAAAATAAGTATTTTAGAAGATGTAAAGCTGGTAGATGTACCAGTCACCACAAAAGAAAAGAATCCTGCTTCGATTCAAAAGAAGAAAGTTGAAATTAAATTTTAGACCTCTTTTTAGGTAAATTTCGTCAAATTTCAGGGGAAAATTGGATTCCGTCCAAAGCAAATCGCACAAATACCAAATTAAACATTGATCCAATTTTCCTCGATTCCGTCCGCACATGTGCATAGTGGATTCGTCGAAAGAATCACTCACAAAAGCATGTTCATTTCTTCAACATCGAAAACAGCTAACAAGAAGAACAACTCAAAGTGCATCTGCCACCACCAGCAGCCTGAGATCGAGAAGCAGAGAACAAAGAATGGTTTACAATTGATTTCCCCATCCTCCTCTTCCCGGCTGGATCAGCTTTCAGCTGACGGCCACCGTTCCGGTGGTTCTACCATGCACTCCCCGGGCTGCAGCCACCACATTCTGGGTGGAAGCCTTCGTCTTCATGGACATCTTCCTCATGTTCCTCTCCTTCGTCTCGTCCATCTCCATCTGCTCTTCCCTACACTCCTCGCTACAGAAAGCCGTGTCACCCCTGAAATCAATTAACCCACCAGCGATCGTCAGACCCAAAAATTGGGCAACATCTTCCTTCTTTTGCAGTTGTCGGAAGGATAGACAGCAACAGACCGGAAACGAAGTAACGAACCTATACATGAAGATGTCACTGTTGCTGCTGAGGTGTTTGCCGCAGAGGAAGCAGGACTCGAGAAAGTAGTGCCGATCCTCCTGGTCGGCGAAGCACAAGGTTGGTGATGGACAACAACCCTTCATCGACCTAAAGCTACCCTTCTTTCTTCCCATGGGAGAAGGCGAGTAGCTTCCCACGCTTCGCCCGGACACGCCAACTTCAACTTCAACTTCGAGGATGCTCGCCATGCCCACGCCTGTGTTGTTCTCACTGTCTCCTGCTTCTTCCCCGTGGTCTGTGGTTTAGGTTTTGGTTCAAGCTCTTGTGGGCAACGGAGGTTCTTATACACACACATACGTGGACGACGGAGAGGTGCTATTTTGCGGCAGGAAGAGGAATCGCAAATCCGGCGGCCACCCAAAAAACCACGCACACGAAACCGGTTGGCTTCGACGAGAACGGCACACAGACTTGGGAATAGATTTTAATTCTTCACAAGCCGACGAATCTTTCGATTTTTTTTTTTAAAAAAAACTTTCCTTTTACTTTGTGGCCACGTGATTGTAAAATTGGAAAAAGTTTTTGTCGCAACGTGGTAAACTTTCGTTAAATATTTAAGCTGCATTTGTTTTTGCGGCAGGTAGATGAGATTTATCTCATTTTTAAAAATACATTATTTATAATATAAATATTTTGATATAATTTTTTAATATAAAATATTAAAATTATTTAATAATATTATTATAAAATTTGGTAAAAAATAAAAATACATAATAATTACCTTATAAACGATCTTAGCTTCAAGAGTTATAACTTTAGATTTTATTTGATAAAATTAATAAATTATGTAAATTTAAAGTTTACATTTTTCTTTTTCTTTTTCATATTTTGACATAATTTTTAAAATATACAGTGTGAACCTCTAGTTTTATCATACTATTTTTTAAAATATATATTCATATAGTAAAAAAAATTTCTCAAACGAAGTTTAACTTTATATAAATTTTTACACATCATTCTTATTATATAAACTATCATATTCATCATACAATTTATTATATAATTTTAATAACATTTATTTCACTATTCTTCAACATCTTAAAAATAAAGAAAATTTGTATATAAATTTAAATAAATTTGTAAATCGATAATAATACATTATTATCAATTTAACATTTTAATTTATTATTTTATATTTTAACATTTTAAATTTTATTTTATTTTAACTTTAATAATAATATATCGATAATAAAAATTTAAGAATAATATTATAAAATAAGAAAACTTCCACAAAATTCAATTACACTCATTAGAAAAATATAAAAATATTTTCCATCTCACATTGATATCTTCAGTTTTATCAGTTATTTTATTTTAAAAAATCTTAATCACGCTGTAATTCTCCTCCTCCTTTTTTTCCAAATTTTTTCAATTAATCTTTCGTTATCATCAACGAGCGAGAGAGCTTTCTCGACAGCAGATGGTTATATTTGTTAACGTTTTGATATTTATATAATTATATTTTTTTATTATACATTATAATATATTTATTAAATAAATTTTATATTTTTTACTATTTATAAAATTAAATTAAAACGTTCAAATGAATAAAGCATCAATTAGTGGGGTGGTGGGTCACACCCGACGTGGACGTCATTTATGGCTGTGGACCCATCGAAGTGCAAGTCGTCGTCGTTTGCTTTTTCACTTGTCAATATATCAATGATAATATTAATAAAAAATATATATCTATAAATATGATATCTACAATAATCTAATCATAATTTTTTAATATATTATTTTATCTTGTAAATCACATAATTATATTTTTAACTAACATTACTGTTCCTTTTCATTAATGACATAATTAGTATTATAAAATAATATAATAAGATTAAGTTTATATACTATTTTAAATACTCATTCAAAAAAAATGGTTGCAAGAGACCACAGAAAAAGGCCCAAAGGAGTTAAAAAAAATTTATGTACGATTATTCTGTGGTGATGACTAATGTGTGGTTCAGGATTCGTACTGTAATAAATTTTACAAATCGGAGATTGTCGGCATCATTGATATAAATGATATGGATTCTGTTGACCAAGGGATGCAGATGCATAGGTTTTTTTAAAATAAAGTTTATAAAAAAATTTATTATATAGAGTATATAATAAGAATAATTTTTTTTAACTGTAGTTAGAAAAAATAATAATTTTTTTTTACCTTAAAAATTATATCAACCTATAAAAAAGTTAAAGAACTAGTTGTTCGTTAATGAAATGGATTCAAGATGGATATGTACAACTAGTAAAACAACAAAATGAAATCGACAGCACCACATCCAAAGGAGAAAACAACAGCTTCAAAAAATAGCTGTTGTGAAATGGTGACAACGCAGACGACAATACTACACCAGCAGCGAGTAAATTAGATCGATTCAAGGTCCATTCACTTCTTTTAAACATGTATAATATTTCCAGGGAATACATAATTGGACCATGAACCTGAAAATATCTGCGATCATAGCTGATGACACCTCGGTACAACACACAAAAGATGGAGACCTGGAGAAATGCAAAACGGACTACAACTGGGAATTGGCTTCCTTCAATCATCGTGCTCGCAAACAACTGGTGCGAGACCCTGGACAGTCTGCGGTGCCTGATGGAAATCCCATGGTTGCAATGCCCAAAAATATATGTTATCAGTCACGTCTGTACGATTCAAAAAACCACAAAAAAAAAAAAACCCCACTTCTGGTCAGACCTCTCCACCTTCACGCAAAAAAGTAGATGCAGTTAACGATATGTCAATACGTTTACTTGTCTCGTTGTTTGCATCATCTTTGAGAGTGAAAGCACCAATGCTCTGAATCCTGCATCGAAGAGATAAAACTCTTCATTTGCTTGTGTTCAGCAATCGCAATGGAAAACCGTGTTGCCGAAACACCTGTTTTTTGGTGCAATCTTCCTTACATTCGTTTCATTTAAGGTTCTCCACTCAAAGGGGGTGTTGTAAATTCTTTCCATCATGTTAACCTTTGGAGCCTCTAGAATCGCTTTTGGAGGAGACAAAGCCCATTGCATCGCCCAAATTGCCAGTGGGCGCATATAGATCAGAGATCGGTAGTGGCCATCAACTGTCCAGCCCTCAGGACTCTGGAACCAATACCTACGTGTAACATCTGAAGACAGTAAGAACAAGATATTGAATATGTATGTGAAAGCTAAAGCTGAAAAGGTGTGGTCTAACAAGCACGATGATTCCATATAATAACATTTACAATAACCTGGTATCTCAAAATGAATGAATTGAAAGCAAAGTTTTAATGTCAGGCTGTCTAGGATCATCTTCATGTATTAAGCAAGCAAAATTGCTCCGAATAATATTTTCTTAAACAATATTGTTTCAGCATATTTTGGAATTTTCAACTCCCACCTATTTTAGTCCTCCCTAGATATTGTGAATAACAGAAGCTCGACCACAGTAGAAGATTAACAGAAAACGCACGATCTAGCTTTTTAGAATTTGAAAACAAAATAAAACACTTACCCACATCCATCTTCTGACCAACCTGCAGAAAAAATCCCCTCTGCGGTAGCAAATCCTTGCTGGTCCATCCCATGGAGAATCATGTTAGCCGCTACACTGTAGGTCACCCCTGTCCAAATTTCACGTGATTGCATGCAACACTCATCAACCTTACCATTAGGGTTCATTCCATTGACAGCACCCATGCGCCCTCCTTTCACTTTCATAACATTATATTCATATATCTTCTGCAAAGCGCTCCTTATTTTGAAATCATCAAACAAAGGAGGTAATCCAGAAGAAGCCATGTACCACTCTCCTGCTAATTGATCAGCCTGTATGGATCTACTATTGCTGCTTGTGCCACTATCATAATTAAAATATGATCCATTCCAAAGTTTGGACTCAAATGCTGATTTAGCCTTCATAAAAATGTTCTTGCATCTATCTGAAAAGGGACGGTCTCCCAAACGAAGTGCCATTGCTGCTGCTGCCTGTAATGAGGCAAGCCAAAGGCATCCACAATAGGCACTGATTCCATGAACGGTCCATGCATCATAAGTCTGATCGGGGAACCCATCATTCTCAATAAGGCCATCATCATCACGATCAAACTGCTCCATGTACTCCATTGCAGCACGAACAGCTGGCCACACTTCCAACCCAAATGACATGTCTCCAGTTGCTGCAAAATCCCTGTATACCTGAAGTACAAATTTAGGATTGAGATCCTTCCATCTACTTGTGTCATGAATATTGTACGCATTCATTTCATGCCAGGGATCATGAGTCCCTAAATCATGCGGAACGGCTCCTTTGACTTTACGGATCCCCCAGTTCCCATCAGCCAAAAACTTCACCTTCCTTTTGTCCTCACATAACACAGCCTTAGCAAAATCACGTTGGATACTTAATTCTATTTTAGGAAACAATTCTAGCAAAGCAAATGAAGCATAAAAATGTACATCATATGTACACCACATGATATACTCCACACCTTCCAAATATAAGAATCTTCCAACATTGTCGGTGTCTTCCGCTTCAGATGTAGATGCTGGAATCATGTCATCACTTGCACATCGATTCCCATCATAAGTAACACTTTCCACACCCCTCCTTGTATACTTTGTAACAGTAGTGCTCTTTGAAGTTCCACGTGATTTTTTTGACTTTTGGTGATTACTATTGGAGTTATCATCTGTAGTTGGAGCTTCACCATCTGTTTTCATTGATGAGAACATGTTTTTAATCAAAAACAATTCCCCATCACAAGGACTGATATACCATAAATCATAGAAACATGCATGAAAGATGGGAAGAGGTAACTACCCGTCCAAACCGTTCCTCCCGCAACTAAAAAATACAGTTCATTGAAAAGGGTGAACTTGTACCTGCATGTGTCAATTGTGCAATTAGATTTAAAGAAAAAAATATACTAGCTAGCAAATTGGCAACCATTCCAAGAAACAATTTTCAATGAAATCAGTATATAAAGTGTTTAGGAAAAATAATTCCCCAAAAAATCAAAAACACCATTTTGACAAGCTTTTCATAAGCCTGACTCCGGAAGACATCATAGGCATGAAATAATGTATGTGAGAATTTAGGATACAGGCAGTTACCACTCTGGAAGTTTGTCATCATTGAGGATGGGATTTTGCCACTTCTCAATTGCCTCCTCCCAGTACTTGTAATCTGAATTTTTCAAGATACAATAATCATTTTAACATAGTAAAATAATGAAACATTTCTAAGAAAGTAGCTCACTAAAAAATTCAAAACAAACAATAGAGAAAAGATATAGAAGCAATGTTTTCATTTAACATGAAGACATCTTTGCTATTCTTGGAAACATTTATGATCAGAAATTGCTACATACTCATTAAAGCATCATGTGCTATTACAGAAGCAGATCTCTCAGAAGTTCCGTAAAATTTTGTGTATCTCCTGTTCAGAAATAAGAAAAATAAAGTCAAACCACCGGTTCATACTTTGTACAAAGAAACATACATGGATGATGATGGATCAACATGATTTTGTAGGATAATAGCAATCAAGAACATTAATTATTTGCTTACAAGTTAGAACGGCAGAATTGAACAAGAAGATACCTGTTATAGGTGCAACCCTTTTGAAATTTTATTTTCGGGGATGACCAGGCCAAAGAAAAAGCAATGGTACACCTTCCATGAGATTCTACCCAGGCAGAGGCTGAGACCGCTGCACAAAGAGTATCTCCAGGCAATGATGGCATGCTGGGGCCGCTATGAAAGTTTTCTTGAGAAAATTGGCCATGCTTGAGAGAGAACATATCAGTGCAAGATGTACAGCAGACCACATAGGAAGATACAAAGAAAAGACATCTACAGCAATTCATATAGAACAGTGTTTGCTCTTAACAGCACACAAACACAGTAAAGGTAAAGGATCATATATACATTCCAATAATGTTTGTCCCCAATTTTAACCTTTAAAGTGCTAGAATAATAGATTTAGTGAACTACACTTCCTCCAGACTTCAATAAAGGTATTCCTGCTCTCCACTTCCTTCTCTCCCTCTAATGAAGTTTTCTTTATTTTCTAGTTTTATCCTTTTTGGACAATATTACTGAGATACGGATATTTGAATGGATGAGTGATAATAGCACAAGGGATAAACTAAAAAATATGATTTTATTTGAAAAAAGAGTAAGAGTTGCTATTACTATTGAAGAACTATAGGAGGTAAAATAAAAGAAAATCAACTTAAGTGATTTAATCGTATCCTTAAGAGACCAAGGAATGCATAAGTTAAAAGAAAATAATTAATTAGTGTAGAAGAAATTAAAAGAAATAGAGATAGATTTAAAATAACTCACTAAAAAACTGTAAAAAAGATTTGAATACATGTAATTTAAGTAAGTAATTAAAAATAGATAGCAATACTTAGAAGAAAAATGTTCACGTGGTTGACACATATAGTAAAATTATAGATAGACTAGTTGTTATTATTGTATCATCTTTAGACAATATGAAGTAATCAACTATATAACAATTATGCTTATGCGCAATTCCTATAGAGCAATGTTTTCCCTTCAACATATAAATACAGTAAATTGTAAAAAGGGGTAAAGGATCAGATATACACTCCTACGTTCCACTAACACTTCTACACTCATATTTTAACTTTTGTGGGTGCTGGAATAATAGGTCTAGGGAACTACACTGACCTCCAGAATGTAATGAAAGTCGTATTCCTGTTCTTTGCTTTCTCCTTGCCTTCTAATGAAGTTTACTTTATTTTGTGGGTTTATCCTCTTTGGATAGCATCAACTATCCATCATGTTATATCCACGATGCCAAAACTTATGAAATGGAACTAACATTTATGCAGATTGTAATGGGTAAAAACAACAACCTGCTTTATGGCAAATTGCGAGAGTACAAAATAAAATTTATACCATAAATTGGCTGTCTTATAAAGAAGGCTAATTAGGATCCTAAAAGAAATTAATGCACATGAACCAGCTTGAGGAAAGAAAAAAGGAAAATTATGCATTATAGGCCTATAAGGCAGAAATGAAAGAAAAATGTTGAATTGTGGAATCTAAAGTAGCATGCCATGGCACTAGTACCTGCACCATTGTATCCCACATATTTTTGGCAGTGAAAGAGCAATCCTTTGACAATCCAAAATTTGGTAGAACTGTCACGTTGACATTTTGAGTTTCACAGGCAGCAATAGCAAATGTAACAGGAGGATTATCTTTCCCAGTCCTGTATTTAACATAATTATACCATAAGCTATTTTTAAGGGAATAAATTCACTAATATTATAAAAACATATTGATAATGATGTTTTCTAAACTTGGTGGCATGGCTTGACATCGTCAGATATTAACTTTCCAAATTGCATGGTAGAAGTTTACTTGAATCAAAGAGGCATCATAAAAGGGCACAGAACTCTACTGATGGAAAGAAAACAAATAAGTACCAAGACGTGAGAAGAACAATAATTGACTAATATAAACATCTAGACTAGTAAACAATCAAGGCTAAATAACTTGCTTGTGATGCAGAAGAACACCAGCAACTCCATCATCTCCTCTGCAAAGACAAAACAAGTCAATGTAAGCCATAAGCTGGCGAATGTTAAGGGTATGAGTTAAAATATCAACTGACTAAACTTCTTACATGAATGGCTCATTGAAATGATTACCAGAAAGGTGTGATAGCCCTCCAATAGAGTTCTGTGTAGTCAAGAAGCATATGTGATGTAAATTATGACACTTATAACGGAAATGATTTTGAAATCAAGGGTAAAAAACTTACAGCCCATGACAAAACCAAGCTGACTTTCGCCCTATCTTTTCCAGTATTCACCAGCTAAAGTCACAAATAAAGAATAGTATCATGTCAATCAACTAGATCCATCATCTGGCAACAATGCAACTGTTAACATTAGATATGCTCATATAAGAAAAATAACAATGGTTATCATTACTGGAGCTTGACTATCATGTCAGACGATACCCAACAACAAAAGACCAAAAATGAGCTGCATCAGACATCACACAGTTGAGGGGGAATTTACATTATATCATTGAAATTGATTAAAAAGACAACACATAAATACAAGTACACAACTAGAAAATTTAAAAATGTACATACACCACTAAGTTTGTGTTGTGGTTAGAAATGGAAGGAGTATTCTCTCTAACAAGTTAAACTTATAATCTATACGACCACAATACCCTCTACCTCAATAGTTACTTCCCACATTTTTAAAATCGATAAACTCTAGTCGTCTTCTTCTCCCATTTCTTCCCTGCAACTGAGCTGCACCTATCTCCACAAACTTTCCACTTTTCTTGATCTCCCTCTCATATTTCTTCCCATCAACTACATTTATTGGCCCTCCCATATTTCATCATAAAATAATCATGATTTCTCACAGACATAGAAATGTAATTAAATCATGGAAACAAAGTTAATAACGAACAACTGATAAAAACGCATTTCCTCTCAAATGGGAAAAAGTTATAATCCATACGGTCACATCACCCTCTACATCAATAGTTACTTCCCCCTTTTTTATTGTTTAAACCAATAAACTCTTTTTTTCTTCTTCCCCTGCAACTGAGATGAAAATCTCTTTTTCTCACTACAGCCTTTCCACTTTTCTTGTTCCCCCTCTCATACTTCTTTCCATCTAATATATAGCTATGGACCATCCCATATTTCTTCATGAAATAATCATGATCAATCACAAACTTGAAGATGCAAGTAAACAAAGGAAAGGTAGTAATTTATTGAGGGACAATTGATAAAAATGCATTTTTAGCAAATAGTAGAAATTTTGAAATTTTCCCGGAATTTGTAAAAAAAATCCTGCAAATGAACTATGTGAAAAGACTGGACAAGGTAATAATGGCATGAGGTCTCAGAAGCCCTTTGTTTAGGGCAGCAAATGAACAAGAAAAAGGACAAACCTAATACACTTGGATCCTACTAATGTAAGGTATAGAGAGCATTTAATTCTATGTAAGTTTACATCCTCCATAAATAGAGAGATTGTTACCTAAGATTTGAGCCTATAACCTCAAGATCACAATGGAGCAACGTTGTTGTTGTGCCAAAGCTCAGTCACAACAGGTGAGAAATTTTAAAAAAAATAATCAGTCTTCCAAAACCTTGAGCCACAATTTCATATTTTCCTTTTTTTAGTTGTTGATCACAAGTCTATGGTCAAACCATCAAAGTTCTTCCAACAATAGAGAGACAGGTGTCTAGAAATGTCTAGAGTAGAATTCGAATGAGGATTTCACATTGTGGGAAGAGAAGGAAGGTAGCTGAGGAAAATGTTGCACATTTTGCTTAGATGAGTTAGGCTTTAACTTTTTTTAAATTAAGGATGTGATGGCAGTGTTACATATGGCATGTGCGTAGAGGTATGTGCGTATTTATCAGAATCATAATTTTATACACATGTTATTGATCAATTTCAATGGAATACATGCAATTCCTCTTTAACAGAGTATAATCCACTGGACAACTATCTAAAATTTTTTCACATATTAGATTTTATATGGCATTTCAATCACAAATCCAATATATCCACCTACTGAATATCTGTTCAGCAAAAAGACAGATCTCGGTCATGGGAATTTCCATTGTGAACATGGAAGAAAATGTGCAACATTCCACTGGACAAGAGTAGGTGCAAATAACAAGATGGTGAAACATACATACAGTGTAGACAAAAACAGAAGTTGGGAGACTGCTTTCCCTATAGTTATGTGGTATAAAAGGTGATATTTGGCGGCAAGAGATTTTGAGTTCTGGGTCTGGCTCCCCTGTAATGATGTGAATTTATATTAGAGACGTGTCAAATCAATCATAACAAGTACAACCAACAATATCAAACAAGAGGTAACAAGCTACGTGTCACATATGTTATGCTTAAAAAAATAAGTGTACCATCATATACAGTCCATGCTCTTGGAAATAAAGCATGGTATGTAGAATGCTGACCATTCAGATTCCAGCCCCATGATGATATGCCTTGATCACCAGATCTCCTGAAAAGGCATGACAGTTTAAATTGTTGTTTCAACCTAGAAAAATATAAATTTTTTAAGGTCTGATAAGTAACAGTAGCAAATCAGGTATCAATAACAACCATTTGCTGGTCTCTTTTTTAGTCCAATGTGTATGCATGCATTCAATTTCGTATTAAGGTACTTGGCACAAATATGATGTAGATTTATGGAACACAGAGTTCACATGCATCAATTTCTAACCAAACATTGATTTAGAAGGATAAGTCCAAAATTTTTGGTATCTGAAGTATTGAACTGAAGCAAGTGTATATTACTCTATCCCTTCATGATGACCAGGAGATAAAACTGAAGAGTACTTTTTATTTCCACCGTCTCGGGATATAAAAATCTGCAGACAATAGCAAAGCACTAAGGGAATGTTGCACATTGTTTACTAGTAAATTTTTTATTTGAAAAACAATCTTCTAAACTAATGTACAAAGAATAACAATCAATGGTCTTCCACAAAGTTGGTTAAACTACACCATTTACAAAAAGCATCTATTTTATGTTCATCAAGCAAACTGTGATTTTTCTTTTAGTAATGGAATTAAAATAAATTTTATGCTTAGCATGATGGCTATGGAAATAGAAACAAAGCCTGAAGAGTTTTTAGTCACATAAGGAAACAGATTTTCACACATGATGCTTATAGCCACCTTGGTGAAGTCCTAGAAATATTTGTGATAGTTTAGAAAATAATTGTCACACCGATTACGTTAAATCATATTAGATTTTACATCTCATATACAAGAGTTTCATTCAGTATCCAATAAAGTCATTGGCAAACACAACATTACACTGACTGTATATGCAGAGGCTATACCCATGGATTACGATACTTTATCTACTTTTTGAATAGAAGTATTTCTCAATCCTCTATCCTAATGCTCAAGTGTAATCACTCTGAGCATCAGATAACATGTAAATTAATGTGTTTAAAATGAGAAAATGTTTTTGGGTATGATACCAATTGTCAATGTGTGTTGCCCAAATTTCATTTACATGTATCTCATTTTCAATTTAGCATTATACCTAACATAAATTGACAAGGAAGTGTTAGATCTAAACAAAAGCTTTAATTTTACCATTCTCCAGTCATCCTGGATATGAAAATGCCAACATTTTACAAATATGTTTTTATCCTTCAACTTATTAAAGTCCAACACAAAATTGACAATTCAAACTTCACATTAGACACTTTCAGGAAAGCATATCATCCACAAAACTCCTTGACAACAAAACATCATAATTATGTTGAAGCCAATTACCAACCACTTTATAACTAAAAGATCTTATTGGTGCTTACACAAGTACTTATTGCCATCATATCTCATCAATCTAGTGACAATTAAATTCTTAATATTATATCCAAGATCCTAAATATGTAAATGTGAAGGAAAGATTTACCGAAAACTGATTGACCATGACTGGAGAGGTATCACACGAATTAGGAATGATTTGCCAATGCTTAAAGTCACCTCTGAAACCTCTGGATATGCTACCACTTCTACAAATATAGAGAGAGAGAGAATCTGTCAAATTAGATTAACAAGATAATGCCAAAAAAGCTGTGCAATTCTACATGGCACACCACATACCCCATTCCTCCAAGGGGAACCCCTGGA
This sequence comes from Amphibolis antarctica, assembly GCA_024699675.1. NCBI lineage: Eukaryota > Viridiplantae > Streptophyta > Magnoliopsida > Alismatales > Cymodoceaceae > Amphibolis > Amphibolis antarctica. The sequence goes on from JAMKPZ010002904.1 coordinate 25,432, forward strand.
GATGCTGAGGGTCTGCACTTTTCTCGTGTGAATGGATCAATTGGTGCTTTCTATTAAAATAAATTTAATAGAGGAGTGTTAAAAAACTTTGAATCTTAGGCAACATTTGGAACAACTTTTTCATACTAGCTTATTTTCATACAAGTTTTTATTTGATAACCATTTCCATATGGTACACATAAAAAGTAATTGCTATACTTTTGAAACAAAGAAGTAAAATTAACTTAAAAAATAAAAGAAGATAAAAAATTACCCTTCCATGAGAAGCTTCTTCTCGTACATATGACCAAAGACGAACCCCAAGACGAACCTAACTTGCAATATTTTTTGAAGTGGAAATTTCAGCAATTACCAAAATACTAAAAGCCATCGTCCTATAGTGCTTCAATTTTACAGAAACTAAACTAAGGGAAGGGCTTTACCATTCTCACCGCCTCCATGAACGTTACACTAAATTCTTTAAGTATGTTAGCATGACTGTTCAGTTGCCTTCTCCATGCATCTTTGGGTGGAGCACCGCCTTCGAAGTCCAACTACAAATAGTTAACCAGAAACTGACAACTTTTACAAGTTTCGCAATAACGAAGTGATTTTTCAAGTAAGTTTCAAACACTTCCCCATAAAACAGAAAGTAGACCATGGAAATAGTAGGAAACAACCTGCTATGCGGTTCAGCAAGTTTATTGCGGCACATTGCTTTTTTTAACTATAGATGAAAGACCCGAATGGTAAATGGACCTTTTTGTCATATAAGAAACACGAATTTGTATTTCACTTGAAAAACAAGAATCCATTAGCATCGCAGAAAACTTCTCGCTGTGACAGTTGAATTTTCTAGCTAAGCATTGCCCACGTAATTCAACATTTTTCAACAAAATATTCTCTTTTTTCCGTGGTCGCGCCTAAAAGAATGTTGTCATACAAGGAGCCAGAAAGCTGGAAACAACATAAGCGGCAAGTCAACATTCACAACCAGCAGGATGAGGAAGTGCTCACCAAATGTAAGGTTCCACGGCTGACATACTCCTCCGGAGGCCACGACTGCTTCCGGAAATGAAACAAGTGCCCGCTCACCATCACTTCTTCTAATCCTACCCAGAGTATGGGAAAAAATCGGCCCTTTTCACGAAAAAAACGGCAATCCCAACGCCACGCCTCTCCGCCAAACGGACTCCAATCCACTGACTGAAACCTTTGAATCTCCAACGAACCAGTCTCGTTTGTTCCAGGATTTTTTCTAAAAAAAAATGTCACAACTTCCCTGAACGAGGTGGAGATGGAATACAATGGAAGTTAGAGAATCTCTTCCGTTGCACTTCCTGCTAATACGAATGTCACCAAATCCACCAAAAGCGCTCCCTTCCACCGATCCAACCGTCAACCAAATCCAGAAAACTGCGAGATCAATAAGGATAGATAATTCATAGTTATATCGAATCGGTCGTTGATTCTCGGTGGCCGATGAATCGGGATCGGTGGAGAATAATCGTTTACCTCCAGTCAGGTCAGGAAACGGAAGAAGTGAGGAGAAGTGCGCCCGCGCGTGGATGGTGCGGTCCGGGTACACCTCGTCCATATTATATGCCAACACGAGGAAGGGAGTGGGAAGGCGCTCGGATGCCGTCATCGCCCAACCGCTGCCACTGTGCCACGTTTTTGACCCGCAGAAATTTGTTATTCCCGCATTTTATTCTGTCAATAATTTGTACGATTTAAATTTTTTCGTTACTTGGATTTTATTTTTTTCCCCTTATATTTTTATTTTCTATATTTTGACGCGTTTTACCGCATTTTAAAAAAAAATTTCTTTTGTACAATTATTAGAATATTTTTTCTTATTTCTTGTCGAGTTAAGGAAAAAATATTCGATCCTTTTCAATTCCAAGACATTGATGATGAATTGTAAGTTTAGATCTCTGTATCATTGTTAACATTTTTACGTTATCATTGTTATATCATCGTCTCAATTTTTATAATATTATCATCAATCATCGTCATATTATCTTCTTTTTTGTTACATATTTCTACTTTTTATTATCTTGTTTGTCACTTAATTACTAGTAACCAATTAATAATCGTTCTTTTATCGTTATCTTAATCTCCTTCCGTGTCTTTCTCTTCGGTTAGTAGTTTACAGTGATTTTAGAGATTATTAATAAATATTTGTAATTTTTGACAATTACTGATAAATTATTCATAAATTTTATTTATTGGTACTGATCTTTCATAAATCAAAAAAGAGACGATACAAATTCTGTTTATGTATAAATATAAATTTTCTTAATTTTATATGATATACATAAATAGTCAATATTTCATTTTTGGTCTTCGTTTTCATTCTTTGAATATATATATGATCATAAAAGAGTAAAAACGATGTATCAATAATAAAAGGTAATATAGACACAAAAGTTAAAGAATAACAGGTTAAGACTGTATTAGTGTCAAAGATCACATGAAGAACAAGGAAACAAAAGTAATATAGTTTTATTTGTTAACGAAATTTTAACTTTAATAACAGAAAGAGCTAGAGTTAAAAATAATTTTTCAAATGATTAGAATTACATGCTAAATTATAAGGTAAAAATTTATATATGAAAATTTATACAATGATGATAATATATGAAAGTTCTTATAAAATTAAAGTTGAAATTAAAGTTAATTAAAGCCTATATACGTGTGAAACACAAGGAGATCATACATAAATCTTCACATTTAATTATTAATATTAATAACATGGATCTATGTCCTTTAACGAGAAACCAACCTATTTTGAATAATCTAACGAGAAAAAGTTCACCCAGCGAATTTGTATTTTACTGATTTTAGATTTTTTCAATACATGTTAATTTATTTAAAAAAAAATTATAATTACCGGTGTCAAATTTTACTTTTCTAACCTTTCATTTTCAAACTGCTAAAGTGATATCTCAGTAATTTTAAAATGTTTTAGTAAAAATTTATGATATCAAATATAAAATTTTATTAACACAGCAAAATTATAAAGTTACCTTAACATAATAATTTAAAAAAAAAACCTCTCGACGCGTTAAATTTTTGGACCACGGTTAACGAGAAGAAAGTGACATGCGTAACGACTAGGTTGTGGAAGTCAGCAGTCACGTGGTGGTGACGTGGAAAATGAAAATACAATTCTTGACCGTGACTCGAATAAAAAAATAAAACAACTATTTTCTGAAAAGGTGAACCTTTTGTATGGGAGTGGAGAATTCCATGTTTCCTCTGGATAAACGAGGAAGCGATAGTTTTTATCAATAATTATTTTATTTGAAAAAATAGGAGTCATATCTATTTAAGATAAAATAAAATAAAATAAAATTAATTTAATCATGTGTAGTCTGTCATGTAAAAAATTAAAGTGCAGAATAAATTAAAAGGGATAAAAGTACGTCAGAAATCTCCAACTACGTGAAAAATTAAATTTATATATTTTAATAAAAAATTCGATACTAAAAATATTTGAAAAACAGTCGTGTTTAAGAATGCTTAAAAATATCATGTATTTGAAAAATATTAATTTATTTTCTTATCATTAAAAATGACTAAGTAAACATCTACATACTAGTTCAACAAGAATAATTGACAATTTTATTAAGTGACGAAAGAAAATTTATTTATATACTTTTATAAAAGATTTTGTATACAAACCTATAAAACAAAAAGTCACGACTTTAGATTATTATATTCTAACAAATTCTTCCTTTATTTCTTTTCTAATTTTTTAACTACTTTCAACGTCTTCTCGATGAATGCATTATATTTTAATGACCGGTGGAAATATCTTCGCTACTTGATCGTCGATCTTAAATAAGGCTTCGTATGAAAAGAGGTTTTTCAATTTTAAAAGTAAGAAAAAATATTTTCTTTAATTTTTATATTAAATATTATTTTAAACGTTACAATAAGAATTTCGTTCGTATGGTTACGTTAAAAGTAATTCTTAATTTAAATAAAAGTCGTGTCAAATGAAATCAACTTTATTTTACCTTTTTTATGCTTTATCGTGTAGAAAATAGTACCGAGTGATTTCTATATGCTTACTTTTCCACGTTATAATAATTTTCTTTTCTAGATTGATGCTTGATAATTTGTAGTGCTTTTCAATGCTTTCATTCAATTTCTTTTCAACGTTCAGAAAATTTTAAAACTATCTGTATACGAAAGTTAGAAAATTTTGTATACAAAAGAATTAATTGAAAAGGTATATATAATTCATACAATTAAAATATAAATGTGTTAAAAGTATAAATATTTAAATAATACTTCAAAAGTAATAATACAAATTTTCCTATATTTTAATACTAACAGAGGATTTATGTATTTAAAATTAATAAAAAAGTTACGTGAAAAATGTACAAATACTACATACGTAAGAAATCTTGAAAAATGAAAACTTTGAAAAAAGATTTGGATTTTCAGGTATTTATTAAATATTTCCTTCATTACAAGTATTTTTTTTTTGTCATTTCTAACTTATTGGATTGAGAAAATTTTTGTAATTGATAAAAATTTTATCATGACGTAATTTTCTGACATTGTGTATCTTACCTAACTTCTTTACTAAACTTGTAGCTATAAGAAAAATATGAAATTATATTTAAAATATTAAAATATAAATTATTTATAATTTTTTAAAATTAATTTTTCAAAATTTCCACTATGTACAAATAATCCTAAAAAATTTCTTATTTTTTAGTTTTTCTCTTCTTAAATTTTCATTTCTTATATTTTCGACATATATAAATGAATCATAAGTAGTTAAAAAAAACCTCTTGTTACCAGAGATATAAGACAATGTATTATTAAATTTCATTTATGCAACATCTTGTAGTATTAGTTCTTAATAGTAATATTCTATTTTTGCGTAAATGAATTCATTGGTATTACAATGTTGTTAGGTTTCTAACCATGCCTTTTGTATATGAAATACACCAATAAAAATATGTTTATATTGTAAAATTAGAAATCATGAAAATAAATTTTTAATATATATTAGATAATTACATTAGTAACGTAAAGAAAATTTTAAATAATACTTTAAATCTGTTTGTGCACTTGAAAATGACGATAAATGAAATGACAAGAATTTTGAAATAAATAGAAATAGAAATGATGAGATTTAATGAAAATTTGTAAAAATAAGAATTGTTTGTGTGTACACGAAAAATAAAGAAATCTCAAATTTTAGATATTTATACATCAAACATTTAATATTAACATTTTTAAAATATTGGAATATTGGAATTTTTTTTTAAAATATTTTTTTAACAATGAAAGTTTAATTTTTATAAGAATTTATAAAAATAACGTTCATCGGCTCTGTCAACATGAAAAAGTATTTCAACATCATGTTGTTCATACATTATAAAAAGTATATTTACACACAGACAACATCATTTTCTCAACAAATTAATTCCTAATAATGACAACATATCAAATATATTTTAATTAATGTAATAATAAATCAACTAAATAAGACATGTAATTAACTTAACAAGATTTAATGCAATAACAATAATAAAAACTTTTTTTTATTTCTTTTTTTATTTTATTTTTTTTATTTCCCTTTTTTTCTTTTTCCTTTCTTCATTGATGATCAGGTAACAAAGGTAGCGATAATAGAGATGATAATGATTACAACAGTGATCAGCTATGGAGCAATTATAGACAGGACTTTGGGCAACAATGACGTGAGCAAGTTTGTTTCGAAGAGTTATGTAGTGGCGACGATTACACATGTGACGTGGGTGGATGCGTGAAGAGGTGACACTAGAGAACAACAAGACTCACATGGGGGAGTGTATGCGGGCAAAGACAAGGTAAATACGTAATGATGTAATTGACAAAATAAGACTTGCACATGCAGGACAATTGATCTTAGGGTTTTAGTTGGAAAAGGAGCGAAGGGTAATGTCGTTGCTAATGAGATTGCTGTTCAAGTTACCTATTGGCAGAGAAGAAGCAAAGATTTTGATAGCATTAAGCTTACATATATTAAGGGTAAGAGTTTCACAATATTTTCAAGAAAGTGTAGGAAAAGATTAATTGAAAAAATAAGAAGAATCTACTGGGATGTACAAATAAAATATGATTTTGGTCGAAAAGAATGTCATTTCATTTGAATTCTTTTTTTGAAAATTCCATTGGCGCAAAGAGGCTTTATGTCAATTTTTTGATTTTTTTTTTTTTTGTAGGGAAGTGAGAAAATCTAAAGATTTAGTTATATGTATTTTAATTTTTTTGAATTTTTGGACGATATAAATGATAGGTAGGGAATTTGAATTTTTTTTTTGAAATTTTCGGTTTTGATTTATCGCTTGGTTGACATTTTCTATTTAAGTTTTATTTTTTTTCTTATAATGTGATCATGCTGTATTCCAACCATAAAGTTAGTGGTATTCTCAAGTTAGGCGGACACCACCCCCGTCCCCGCAAGGTCCGATACTCTCGACCGAAGCGAATGCGTCGTTAGGGCACCGCTTTGCACTTCCTGGCGACGGGCGACGGCATATGTCTGCGACGTCTTCTGCAAGGTCGGCATAAGAAGCGTCGCGGCGGAAATCGTTTCCTCAATCGGTCGGTGCGTTCCCGTTCTCTACGAAATTTTTGCAATATTTTCCATGTTGTTGTGCACCGTTGGAAGGTATGATGTTTTGGTTGAAGGGGATGTGGGCGTCGTGTAGGAGGAGAAGGGCGTAGTGGTGGGAAGGACGAGTATGTTGTGTCATCGTCGCTTTACGGTCGATGTCGGTTTGGCGCAAGACGGTGAACAGAGGATGAATATGACGCTGCGGTTGAGGAGAGGACGGAGATTGGGGGAAGGAATGACAGGGGTGACGGGGAGATAGGAAGGGAAATGGTCAGGGTCGGTGGAATCGAAGATTTGGGATAAGTGATTAGGGAAGGTAGGGATTCAATGATTTAGAAAGAGGGTTTCCATGAACATTATTAAAGAGAAAAATGACGGATTCAAAATCCAAAAAAAATCCTTTTCGCTGACTAATAAGGAGGGACAGTCGGAAAACAGTAAAGGAATATGAGCAGGAGGATGAGACTTTGAAGAGTGAGATGGGCCATGATGGCCGAAGATGTTGAGGGCATAGGAGGATCTCGGGGAAGTCTGGGCAGTACGGTCGGCAGCTAAGGGTATTTTGTATCAAGATTTTTTATATGTAGATTTTGTGAGTAGTGGACATAAGGAATTAGCTTCAATAGTGATAACTTATTGTGTGAAGAAAATGGTGTAAACACTTTTTTTATAGTATGATTAATATGTCTGATATGGGGTTCATGGTTTTCAAGATCATTCAAAAATTTCGTTTCTGAGGTTGAGCTATATGTTTTTAATATAAAATGTGAGCTTATCTTATGTTCCAAGTGCCAAAAACAGATTTCTACCTTTGTTACAAGCACGTAGAGGTATAGGCATAATTCTTCGTGATACCTTTCTATGAAGGATTTAGCTCAATGATGATTTTTTGAATATTTTTGTAATTTTTCTTGTTTAAGAGTTGTCAATTTTGTATTTGTTGGTATAAGTATAATTCATGCTTTTGAAGCCAAATCGTTTGGTAGGATTCTGTTACACTACGAATCCATTCCATAGCTGCAACATACTAATAATGTTTTACTTGATGAATGGATGCTGGTTTTCCTTTTTTCTTCCCTTGTCATATTTTGTCAATTATCATGCTCTCTCTTTGCTTGTTTTTTAGATTCTTGGCAGCCTTATGAAATGATTTATCCTTTTTATTGTTCCCAATTTTCTTTCACATTGACTGTGATGTAATGATATCATTATTTATCTATTCTACTTGTCATAGTTTATTTTGGTTTACATGCAGATCGTGATACCCAATGGCTGACCGGAATGGTAGTGCAAGACCACCTGATGGCAAACCTCTTGGTGCAGCAAGCGTGGGCTATGACATCAATCATGAAAAATTTTGTACGCGTTTGAAGATGTTCTATACACATTGGAAGGAACATAAAACCACTCTCTGGGGCAGTGCAGATGCAGTTGCTATTGGGAGTCCTCCTACTTCTGATGACCTTCGTTATCTGAAGTCATCAGCTCTCCATATCTGGCTGATGGGCTATGAATTTCCAGATACCATTATGATTTTTATGGAGAAGCAGATCCACATTTTATGTTCTTCAAAGAAGGGTGCCTTGCTTGAGACTCTCAGAAAATCTTCCAGGGAAGCTGTTGGCACTGACATGGTGATACATGTCAAGTCTAAAAATGGTGATGGGATTGCAGAGATGGATGAAATGTTACATTCTGTTCAATCCTCAACTAAATCAGGTAGTCCGACCATTGGACACATTGCAAAAGAAGCTCCTGAAGGAAAGTTTTTAGAGAAATGGTCAGAGAAGCTTAAGAGCTCAAATTTTCCTCTTAATGATGTGACCAACGGTTTCTCTGAGTTATTTGCTGTCAAGGATGCTACTGAACTGATATGTATGAAAAAGGCTGCATATCTTACATCTTCAGTTATGAAGACTTTTGTGGTTCCTAAACTTGAGAAGACTATAGATGAAGAGAATAGGGTTTCACATTCATCTCTTATGGATGACACAGAAAAGACAATTCTTAACCCATCTAAGGTCAAGGTCAAGCTAAAGGCTGAGAATGTTGACATTTGTTACCCTCCAATCTTTCAGAGTGGTGGTCAGTTTGATCTCAGGCCAAGTGCATCCAGTAATGATGAAAATTTATATTATGATTCTGCAAGTGTCATCATATGTGCAATTGGTTCTCGTTATAACAGTTACTGTTCCAATATCGCCAGAACATTCCTGATTGATGCTAATGAAAAACAGAGCAAGACGTATGGGATTCTACTTAAGGCTCAGGATGCTGCTATCAGTGTGTTGAAACCTGGGAACAAAATTTCTGTTGCTTATGATGCAGCTCTTGCTGTGATCAAGAAGGAGACTCCAGACCTTGTGCAATATCTCACAAAATCAGTGGGAACGGGCATTGGGCTTGAGTTCCGTGAGGTTGGATTGATCATAAATGGGAGAAATGAACGGATAATCAAGGCTGGTATGGTATTTAATGTATCACTTGGTTTTCAGAACCTTGAGGCAGGCACTAACAATCCAAAGACTCAAAGGTTTTCTCTGTTACTGGCTGATACTGTCATTATTCATGAAGATTCACCAGAAATCTTGACTTCACCATGCTCTAAGGCAGTCAAGGATGTTGCTTATTCATTCAATGATGGAGAGGAAGAGAGTCCCAGTGTTAAGGCTGAGGTAAATGTTAGGCAAACATTCTTATCAAAAGCAACCTTGAGGTCAGATACCCAGGAGATGTCAAAAGAGGAGCAACGCAGACAGCATCAGGCTGAACTTGCTCGGCAGAAAAATGAAGAGACTGCCAGGAGACTTGCTGGTGGTGGTCCTGTATCTGGGGAAGGACGTGGTGTTGCAAAAACATCAAGTGATTTGATAGCTTACAAGAATGCCAGTGATATTCCCTATGTGAGGGATCTGATGATACAAGTTGACCAGAGAAATGAAGCTGTGCTTATCCCGATTTATGGGTATATGGTGCCATTTCATGTCTCTACTGTGAAGAGTATAACTAGCCATCAGGACAATCATACTAGCACTATCCGCCTAATTTTTAATGTTCCTGGTACACCATTTAATCCTCATGATGCAAACACGATTAAAAACCAAGGTGCTATTTATCTGAAGGAAATTTCCTTCCGCACCAAAGACACAAGACACAGCAGTGAAGTTGTTCAGCTAATAAAGACCCTGCGAAGGCAAGTTGCTTCAAGGGAATCAGAAAGGGCTGAAAGAGCAACTCTGGTTACTCAGGAGAGGCTGCAACTTGCTGCTGGCAAGATGAGGCCAATAAGGTTGTCTGATTTGTGGATACGCCCTACTTTTGGTGGTCGTGGAAGAAAGCTTCCTGGCACCTTGGAGGCACATGTTAATGGTTTCCGGTACTCTACATCTAGACCTGATGAGAGGGTAGATATAATGTATGGGAATATCAAACATGCCTTTTTCCAGCCAGCAGAGAAGGAAATGATCACCCTTCTGCATTTCCATCTGCATAATCACATAATGGTTGGCAACAAGAAGACAAAAGATATTCAGTTTTATGTTGAGGTGATGGAAGTTGTTCAGACTTTGGGTGGGGGACGAAGGTCTGCCATGGATCCAGATGAGATCGAAGAAGAGCAACGGGAGAGGGATAGAAAAAATAAGATCAACATGGAGTTTCAGAGTTATGTAAATAGAGTTCATGACCATTGGGGGCAGTCCCAATTAAGAGTACTTGAGCTGGAGTTTGATCAGCCTGTCAGGGAGCTTGGTTTTCATGGTGTCCCCTACAAAGCCTCAGCTTTCATCGTTCCTACATCCAGCTGTTTGGTTGAACTGATTGAGACCCCTTTCCTGGTGATTACTCTGAGCGAAATAGAGATTGTCAACCTCGAGAGGGTTGGTCTGGGACAAAAGAACTTTGACATGACCATTGTGTTCAAGGACTTCAAACGTGATGTACTCCGTATTGATTCAATCCCATCATCATCACTTGATGGAATAAAGGAGTGGCTGGATACGACAGATCTGAAATACTACGAGAGTAGACTGAACCTAAATTGGCGACCCATTCTGAAAACGATAACAGACGACCCCGAAAAATTCATCGAAGAGGGTGGTTGGGAGGTTTTGAACATGGAGGCTAGTGATTCTGATTCTGATAATTCAGGGGAGTCTGACCAAGGTTACGAGCCCTCAGATGTGCAGTCTGATTCTGGTTCAGAGGATGAGGGTGATGACAGTGAGTCGCTGGTTGAGTCAGATGACGACGAAGAAGAGTCAGAAGGGGATTCCGAGGAAGACAAAGGCAAGACATGGGAAGAGCTGGAGCGGGAAGCTACCAATGCTGATAGGGAGAAAGGTAACGAGTCTGACAGCGAAGAAGATAGAAAGAGGAGGAAAATGAAAGCCTCTGGAAAGTCTCGTATGCCAGACAAGAGGGACATGAGGGGCCCTCTCAAAAGGATGAAGTACTGAGGTAGAAGATGCATGCATATTTATGGGTACCTCTTGGATGTGCCGTCTCCGATTGATATAGGATAGTTTCTCCACTGGTCTGTTAGCATTAAGCTTGCTATTAGCGGTACTCCCCGTCACTCTCCAGACGTAATATGGTTATTTTGTTGTGCCGTAAATTTCTGAACCTGCCTTTGTTGGAATCAAATGATCATTTCCACCTCTGTGCTGTTCGGCCGGCCTGTGCCAGTGCTTTGACGTAATTAAAAATGTTCACGTCTCACAAAATAATGGTGAGAAGATAAGGTAAGGGCCAGGTTGATCGAGTACGCACGTCATGTTTCCTCACAGTGTAGAGTTATCTCGAGATTCGTTTCCTCTCGTCTTGCTTCGATGTTAGGATAAAGAGAGAAGAAAGCGTACCTAGATCTAGCTTTCGTCTGTACCTATAGTATTTATGTAAAATAAATTTAATTTTTATAAATTATTTATTTGTGTTGATAATATTAATTTTTTTTATACGATTTATTTTTAATTTAGAATAGAAATAAAGTTTAAGTTTATGTGATATGAATCGTTGAAATTTACTTTGTTTGAGTTTTTTCCTTTGTTTTTATCTAATTGCAAGAATTTTTAATTATGTTTAATTTTAAAAGATACATAAATATTTTTATATTAAATTTATTTTTATTCAATTTAATTTAGTTTAAGAAATAAATCTTTGTCAATTCATTTTTATTAATTTTATGTGTATAAACTTAAATTATTAAATTATATACATATAATTTAACAAGAGTATATTAAAAAATATAATTTTTAAAAAAATTATAAAATTGTTTTTGTATTATGTCTTATTAACATAAAGCAAGTTATGTTATACTGATATAAAAATATTAAGATGTAACTTAGGTATAACCTGTTAAACTATGTAGTGCAATCAATAATATGATTTAATTGTAGTGAATTATATCTTTATATTCCATAAAAATGTTATAACTTTAGTTTTCAATAATTTGTACATTATACCATCTTCTTTGATCTTTAATAAAAGAGAAGTGTATCGATCTTTTCACATTTTTAGCAAACTTTAACTTTTAGAGTGAAAATTTTTTGACGTATGTCTAATGATCTTAATATAAGTTAGATTTTTAATGGCTTATAAAGATGATTTAATGTTTACTTTGGTGGGTGATTATAACATGCAAATGCTCACCATTAGTGATTTGTGTGTGACATCGTCTCATTTCACAAGTAATAGGTAGAAATCATCATCAAAAGTTACAAAATCTTAGGTTTCCTTTGTAATTAAGACAAAATTTGGGTGTTTGTTTAAGAAGATGAAGTTTACTTTTTTAAAAAAAAATTACAGATGTAAATATTTTAGTATTTTTTTTAATATAAATTATTAAATTTATTTGATAAATATTAGTATACGGTAGAAAACGTGAAAATAAATAAGACCTAAATAGGGATTTGAACGACAATACACGAAAACGTAGGGTGCTGTACGCAATACAGCCATGAGAAAAGAAGAAGAATTATCTAAACACGGAAGGGACTAGAGAGAGGTACACCGCCGTGGTCGGTCGAGCGTGCGGAGAAACCCAAGGATGGCGTTCGTCGCCCTTCGCGGTACTCCCCAACCTCCCATCGGCCATTGCTCGATCTGGAATACGGCGGGCTCCTCCCAACAGCCAAGAGCCCTTTCCAGATTATGCTGTCCTACTACAATCCGAACTCCGACCGGGAGGTTTCGCTTCCGGAGTGCCCGCCGGCTTCGCTGCTACTGCCGCAGCGACAGTGGCGGTACACAAAACTCAGGTATACAGAGGACCGCCTCAATGCAATTTTCGAGTTGCGACTAGCGAATTTGTTCTATGTTTTTTCAATGATTCTTATCTGAAGTGTCGTCATGGTCCTTGCGTCCCTGGATTCTGAAGATAACTGCAACGTTTTTCGGGGAATGTATATAGTATCTACACTTTGTCTCGCAAAGCAGCAGTTATCAATTTGGTAGTTATAAGTCTTGTTTCAAATCCCACCATCCATGTTTTTAATTGATAATCGAGATTTAAAGGTTTTGGTACATGTTTGATTTTTAAGAGTTGCTTAGTGATTTTATTGTGAATTTCATACGTATCTCGTTAGAGGAATCCACACTTTTTATATTGGCATTGAAGACAATGATTGCATGCCCATTGTCGTCTTCAAGTACTACTTTTAATGCCAGATTGAGTAATAAATCATGGGGTATTTTAATTTTAACCAACTAATAGGTTACCATGATTGTGCTTTTTTAATAGCACCAAAGCCCTTTTCTGTTGATATTGACTTAGAAGTTAATTAATTTTTATCTTTTTATTTGATAGCACATATTTCTCTTATATATATCTAGATCTGTATCCATGTCTATATCGATACCTATATCTATCTACAGTGGTGAAGCCAAAAATTTAACTTAAGGGGACTAAAGTATAACTAAAGATCATATACATTAAGATGATCCTGTTTTGACGTATTAAATTTTAAAAGTAAATGAAATTCTAATACTAAATTTCTTTTGTAATCTATAATTATATTTCAAAAATATAATAAAACTAAAATTACAATCATCCTTGAAAATTTATGATTTTCTGAAAATATTACATGATAATTTCATTGTCATTACAATCAAGTGTTTTTCTTATCATATATCGCCAAACTATCATCCATCCATTAATCTCTCATTCAGCATCACAAATCTTCTCTCAATCATTTTAATGATAAATATTCATGGGAGGAAGTAGACTAGGATCTGAGGGAAGAACTGCTAAATTTGTTTCTGCTTGACATTGCTTTAAAGGAGTTTAGCTTTTATTTGAGTCATTAACATGGACTTTTGATATTCTTACAAATTTATCCATACCTATTGGTTGCATATGTCAATAAAATTTTAACATCATGAGTTCGTGACTGATTTATGTCATTAAATCACAAAATCATTATTTTTTTGAGTAGCAAATGGCAAACATCACAAAATGATTAATTGATCATCTAAAATAAAGATAAAATAACATCAACATGCTAAAATGTCATTGTTTTCATTAGACTATTGCAATGAAAATATGAGAAAATTTTAAGGAATTGATGATTTTTTATGGAAGTTTCAACAGAAGAATAATATCAATTATGAGAAGAAATAAGTTGTGAATATGTTTTCAAGAAAATTGATAGATTTAAACAAAAAAATATTACAAGAAAAAGAAGAATACCCAGAACGACCTGCTCCCTGTGGTGTACTGACCTACTCCCTGCAGACCTCCCTCCTCCAGTGGAGTGCTGGCATTATTCCCCACTTCCTGTAGACACGCAATGAGTGCAAGCATAGGCCTGTTGGTTGAGGTGGTTTTTCTCTCATGTTGTACATCTGCGCTAGTTAGTGTGGAAAGGGATTTGGATAGTTGGTTATTTTGTAGAATTTATCCTTAATGCTATAGATTTTGTAAAATTTATCCTTTATAGTTGGATAGTTGGGTATGTAAATAGCTAGATAGTGATGTGGGAAAGATGAAGGGGCATGGATAGTAATGGGTGGGTGGTGGGGGTGAATGTGGGTTTTATAATAAATGGCCAGATGCCAAAGGTCATAAAATTGGCCAACATCAGCAGCATAGTCTGTGGAAAAAAGAATGCAATCTACTTTCAGCCAACTACTTTATTTTTTTCATTTTTCTGTAGTATGAAAACACATTATTCCACATCATTTTGTTACGTTTATAAACGTAGAATATTCCCTGAGATAGTTCTCCATATCTGCATAAAAAGTTTTAGCTTCAATGCCTCATGCAATTTCTACCTTCATGGCCTACCTCCCTTGTATGTTTTTATTTTGCGTGGTTATATTATGATGGGAATTTTGCTAAGTATTTTACATTTTACTTGAAATTTTTAATAGCAAAATGCATTTTGATCTAGGTTTTTAAATGGAGATTTACTGATTATGAGATGATAATCCATTAAAGTATTATTATACAACAGGTGAAAATGACAATAAGGCTGTTCTTGATGCATTTTTCCTGGGCAAGGCATTTGCAGAGGCACTTAATGAAAGAGTAGGATCCACAGTTGGTGAGGTCTTGAGTGTGCTTGGTCAATGGCAAGCTGAACAACAAAAGCAAGTTCTTGAATTTCAGGTGATTAGATATGAAACTAAGATTATTAGCGTTTTTACATCATATAGATTTTGTTATTTCTCAAAGTTTGTATCTATTTGGGAAGCATATGAACTTTGACACTGACTGATGTACAGATGATCCTTCCAACAACTTTAGATTTGACAAGAAATATAGTAAAATCAGCATAGAATTCAGAATTTGGCATTCACTGTTGGATTGAATTACTGGTTATTTAAATACTGAAAAGTGCTATAAATTGCGTGATGCAAAGTATCACTCTGCTGTTATTGTGTTCCTGACTAAGCAATCATTCTGTGGCCACGCTTATTCTCCGTTCAGACTTTGGCATTTTTTGGGCTTTGAACAAGTTGCCTGATTCTTAACTAAACTCTTCAAGACATTACATGTGACGACACTCATTTTAGCAGTAAGGGTCGTCATTTTGTTTGCTTGTCAGACTTGTGTTTCTGGTTATGTGTTTTCATTCAAGTTACAATTGAAATCAACACTAGGATATTGAGTTTTTCTTCAGCTATAGAAATGCTTTTAAAGATATTATCATAGTTTTGTATAGACTCGGTCATAAAAATAACTTTTTTATAGTAAAATCAATTATATTTCCTGTCAATGACAACAGAATAACAGTTCTTATTCCATTATAAGTTTTTGTTATTTCTCGTCAAGTAGCTTCACCCTTTTTTAGCAGGAAGAGACTTACACTCGTTTGGTCCTCACACTTGTGATGCCGATTTTATGTTTTGATTCAAGTTACAATGGAAATAAGCACCAAGATACTTTGTTTTTCTTTGGAAATACCTCTGAACTTTGATATCGCTTTGAATTTGCATAATTCCATTCATTACAAAGCATTTTCGATCGTTAAGATTGATTATCTTTCTTGTCTTTGAGAGAGATTAACATTTCTAACTCCATTGTGTGCAGGATGAAGTCATTGAACGAGCCAAAAGAGCCAAAGAAAAAGCTGCAATGGAGTCCATGGAAGTTCCTCCTGGTTTATCTTCAACGACAACAAAGGGTCTTACCGAGAATGATCCTTCAGAGGATATGTTGAATGATTAGCACAGTATTTGTTTGTCTCCATGGAACGATGAGAAGGATTGAGCTTTTCTTTGGACCACAATTCCATATGATTACGGAAAACAAGAAAGCAAGTATGAGTTCTTACCGCACCCTTAGCTTGCGAGCTGAAATCCTTTTCATCAAATCAGTAATCTCGTTGTGCTCAATCACAGGCCTCTTCCTCTTATAGTTTTAAAATCACATGGGATTCCACTGCCAATTTCCTTCACACGCATGAGGACTCTCCTCTCGTAACGAAAGAGACCGAGCACCCGCAATGCACTAGTGATTGAACAATTGCTAGAGGTTTAATTTCTAATTCTCTTGATTAAATTTCTCTAGGAAAGTCACTCAGAGCTCCCGACCGATATGTGGCTTCTTGGAATGGATAGCTCTTAGCTTCAGAAGTCAAACAACGTATGTGGTTCGAGGGTGTGCTCGTTGTTTCATTTGATAGTAAGGTATTTTAATTTTAATAATTACGAAGAATTAAAATTGAATATTGTGAAATAAATAAATTGAAGTTGTATTGTAAATTGTAAGATGAAAGTTTTTATATGAAAATTTGTATAATAATGGTGATACGTAGAAATTTGTGAAAAAATGATTATATAGTAATGACATTGTTAATAAGTGAAATTTAAGTTCATCTTCTTTTAAATCTCACCAACTCGTTCAATTAGCAAGCCCCGTAAATGTCAAGAGAAGCTTAGTATATTAGCTTAGAAACTTATTGTAACGGGCGAAAGAGTCTAATTATATATTAGCTTAGTTTTCATTTCTTTCATAGGAGTTTGCTTGTCGAGAAAATTGAATTCCTATCATTAAATTGTTTGTGTGTCAAAATTCTATAAGAATTGTTTTCCCATGAAAAAGACATTTGATTTTGTTTGAAATTTGATAAATGGAAATTTAAGAAAAAAAAGGAAAATTAGAAAATGAAAAAAATTGAAATTATTTGTACATGTTGTAGAAATTTTAAAAATTTAATTTAATTTTTTAAAATATTTTATATTTAATATTTAAAATATAATTTTACATTTTTATTGTAATTATGAATTTAACAAGAGTTTGAGCAAAATATATAAGTTCAAGAGAATACGTTGTGATAAAATTTTTACTAACTGCAAGAATTTTTTTGAATGAAAAATAATAGAAAAAATTTACTTTTGACGATGAAAAAATTTAATTCTATTTTGAATTTTCCAAGGTCCACGGATACCTGAAAATTTGAAAATTTTTCAAAAAATTTCTTTTTCATAATTTCTAAAAGATGTAAATCCTTTGTACAAGAAAAGATGTGAACGAAATTTCTTACAGTCAACATGAAACATTTGACTCTCCCTTGTGCCTTCAGAGATGTCAACCAGGTCAGGTTGTGTCCTACCAGCGTGAAAATGTGAAAAATTAGCTTAGATATAATTCATTAAATCATATTATATTAGTTAATAATATAATTTAACTACATTAAATTATACTGATTCAATTAAACATGATCTAATAACAACTCTATGTACCCTCCCACCCTCTCCACGCTGGATCTAGGGACTGGGAATAGCAGGTAAGGCTAGACATCGGCGGAGAGATTATTATTCTACGATTTTATTTTATTTTTATTTGTTTTGTTTGTGGTATTTTGCCGGATCGGGGCCTGGATCCTTATCTTCCTGGGCCGGGCCTTGCCTCGTGCTCGAAGTCCAGAACCCTTCCAAGTTGGAGATTTGGCGCGGGAAAAGGCTGGGACAGGGAAGAATCGAAAGGGAGGGCGAAGGATGCGGAAGAAATTTGACGCCGGAGCTTCTGCCTCCGCAACACTGAGGCTGCACGGCCAGCGATCGCTCCTTTCAGCTCCTCTCTTCCCCTCCAATACGAGGTTACACCAATGTTGTCTTCCGATGATGATGACGATTACGAAATGATGCGAAACCGAAACTTTTCTTTTTTTTCCCTGGTGTTCAT
>JAMKPZ010002905.1:0-24572 GCA_024699675.1 Amphibolis antarctica
AACAATACCAATGTTTAAAACTAGAATAAGTCTACTAAATGGTTTTAAATTATTTCACCAAAGATGTATGTGTCACATAATTAATATTATTGTACAATTAGGTGTAAAAGAAATTGAAATTTATATTGAACTTATTAGGGATGCTGTAAGTTTTATAACTAGTTCAGAAAAGCGACAGCAACAATTTAATGTGATACTTTTGAAATGCCGCATAAAAAATTCTCTTTAAATGTTCAACATAGGTGGAATTCATTATATTTAATATTAAAAAGTGTATTACCATATGAAATTCCAGTAATGTCTTTATATAATCATCATCATTGTGATGATTATCAAAAATAATTAATTGAAAATGATTTTAAAATTGTAAAATATTTTGTTGAATTTTTAAAACTTTTTTATAATGCAACGGTTAGATTATCAAGAATTTATTATTCTACATCTGTCTATGCGTTGCATCATTTATATGATATTTCACGAGTTTTTAATAAATATGAGGTATATCCATTTTTCAAGCCAATAGTAAATAACATGAAACAAAAAAATTTAAAATATTGGAATGAAATCCCTACATTATATATTTTGAGTGCATGCTTAGATCCTAGGTATAAAATAAGATATGCTAGTAAATTAATTAAGGGAATACAAATGAGTTTAGGTGTAGATTTAGGATTAAATGTTAGTACAATAGAAGAATAATTAAATCAAATGTTTGATTTATACACACAAAGATATGGATTAAAAATAGAACATTCTCCTCTACCAATGTCCACAATACCAAAATCAAATGTTGGACAATCTTTAGATTCTTAGGCATTTTTACAAGATCCAAGATTTGACGAAAATATTCCAACATCATCATCATATAATTATAATCCTATACTATTTAGACAAGAATTAATTACTTTTAATGCAATAAATCATCAATCATTATTATTTACTCAACATTCTAACTTAAATACGTTTGATGTTTTAGATTGGTGGAGGCAACAATCACTGATTTTCCCAATATTATCAATAATAGCAAAAGATTTATTAACAATTCCAATGTCTTGAGTAGCTTGTGAATAGATTTTCAGTATGAATGTCAACGTGCTTGATGACCGAAGATGCAAGCTTAAAGAATATATAATAGAAGCATTAATGTGTGTAAAAGATTGAGAGCTTGCTGCACTCCGTGAACAAGATCAAGTTGAAGATTTTACTGAGCAACTTATAAACTTAAATATTTCATAATTAAAACATTTTAATTTTAATTTTTCAATTTGTAATTTTTTTTTAAATTTAATTTAATTTTGTTGTAAAATTTGTTTAAATGTAATTGTAAATTTGTAATGATGTAAATATAAAATACGTAATTCATTGATAAATAAAAACTTAATTTAATTATATACATTGTTGTCTGATTGTCTCATTTATTACGTTATTGAATACTTGAATGTTGAATTAAATTTAAATATTGATGGTTGAACACTTGAACGGTCGTATGCACGGGTGGGTGGGCTGAGGAACTGTGCTTGGGCCGGTAGCCAGATCATTAGGTCGGTTGTCGGGTCATTGGACTGGAAGTCGGCTCGCAGTGCCGGGTCTCGCCTTCCCGCCTGAGGGGGAAGACTGGAAGGGCGAAAGGTCGTGCAGGCTGGCAGGGACCATAGGTTGAACGGTCATGTGGGTGGGAGGGGGGTGAATCGTGAATGGGTCGTGCGGTCAGTAGGGGAGACGAGCCACCGAGTCTTGGATCAACTGTCGGGTCACAAGAAGAATCACGTTGGTCAAACTCATGTTATTGATCGATATGAATAGTATTTTTTTGTGTCATAGGCCGTACCTGAGCTAGCTGATTGGTGGTGTGGGTCGTGTTGTGTCGGGCTGACATAACACGATTGACAAGTATTGATGAGGCAAGTCAAAAATTTATGAAATTAGAGGTTTCTTCATGATGAGTGAAGTCAAAGATAAGTTTCAACACAATCGTGAATAAAGCAAAGGTCTACGGAGTGCAAAGTCAAACGAGCATCAAAATCTTCCACACAACCATGAGTCCAATGAAGGTCGAATAAGACATATGATATTGGAAGAGTACATTGTAACAAAAGTTTCCCCAGTTGTGAGGATTTTTCCAATACAAAAAGTAAAAAATAGTGACAAAATATGTATTTACAGTGATGAAAAAAATAATTTCTCACATTTTCTAAAATAGACAAAAGTTTAAAAATTTTAAAAATTCCTTTTTTCAAAATTTGTAGAAGGCACAAATCCTTTCTCCTAAACTTTAACTTCTAACCCTAAATCCTATCCTTCTCGATGAGGATTTTTCCAACTCAAATGAAAGAAAATGGTGAAAAAATGTATTTATGGTAATGGAAAAAATTAAAATTTCACTGTATTTTTTGAAATACAGAAATACTTAAAAATTTAAAATTGTTTGTCTAATTTTCTTTTTTCGAATATACAAATCTCTCCTCCTAAATCCCAACTTCTAACCCTAAATCCAACCCCTCCTCACCAACAATGAGAATTTTTTCAACCTAAATGGTAAAAAATGATGAAAAAATATGTATTTATAGTGAAAAATAAATATTTTTTTCACATATATGTTCTGAAATACACAAATGTTTAAAAATTTACATTTTTTCTCTAATTTTCATTTTCAAAATTCACAGAATGCACAAATTCCTTCTCCTGAAATCTAACTTCTAATTTTAAACCTTACTTTCTCTAAACCTTAAATCATAAATCTTAAACCTTAGACCCACTCTAAACTTCCTTCTTATCGAAGATGAAGGCATCATTTGTCAGTGTATTTATCATTATACAATCATATTTTTTACTATACATCGTAATATTTTATAATATTATTTATTTAATAATTTGTATATTTTTTTCTATTTATAAAATTAAACTAATATCATTACATTTTTATCATATATTTTTTCAAAAATCACGAAAATTAACCTATTTTCCTAAAACATCTAGATAAATGATGCCGCAATCAATACGTAACTCAAGAAAGTAGCGGATTTCTCGCCGCCTCCGACGTCTCGGTCGTTGGAAGTCGTACAACAACCGGACACGTCTGCGAGCAACGAACGTCGAGTACGCATCTTTTTTGACCCACTCCGCTCGGCTGCGTCGATCGAGAAAACAGACGTCGCATACAAATCAACCACATGTTTCGGAAGAGGGGCGCGTCTGACGTCTTCCTTCGGAACTTCCGTAGGTTTCGTTCGTAAGGCACCGGCAGGTTATTGATGATCTTATCGCTGTGATCTGCTCGGTGAAATATTATATATTTATTCCAAAGACCGTAAGTTTAAACTTTTAATCTTGACGTATGACAACAACAAAAAAAAGATGATCTTGTCACGCAAGACTCTAGTCATGCTTACGATTTGTTTTTTTTTAAAAAAAAGGGGGGCAATCCTTAGATAAAAAGCATCCTTACGGGGAGGTTTATGCTATGCAGAAGAAATTATTTTAAAAAAAATTATTATTGAAATATTAAAATTTTAATTTTTTTTAAATTTTTTAAAATTAAATATAATTTTAAAAAAAATTTCGTAAGGTATACAGGTAGTTCTATAAAAAAATTTATTTTTAAATTTTTAATATTTCGATAATAAAATAATTTTTAAATTTTTTAAAAATTAATTTTCAAGATACACAAACATCTCGTTATTTTGACATTAACAGAAGAATAAACGAAGTGAGTAATAGTTAATTAATCTAATTGCAAAGGAATAAAAAGATTTACTATAATATAAACCAAAGTTCAATCTTTATTTTACCCAATGTGAAACTATTTCAATATACTTAACTTAAATTTAATTATATAGTTTTAAAAAAAATAATTAATATATAGTTAATTAATCCAATGTTAACCTATTGTTTTAACCAAAGTTGACTTATATTTATTTAAACGCATTTATTTTAAATTGTCACGAAAACTTAACCAAAATATATGAAACTTTACACCTTTGAGAGTCTATCTGTGTACGTCTGAAATCTTAAAAATAAAAATTTACGAAACAAAAAAGAAAAAGAAAAATTAGGGAAAAAAATTTTTTTAAGACTATTTGAAGATATTGCAAACATTTAAGAATTACAAGTTCAACAATGATTAAGAGAAGTTAAATAATATGCATGAAGTTAAAAGAGTTGTGATAAAATTTTTGAAATTTTCTCGATTCAATATGAGAAATGATAGAAAAAATATATACTTATAGTGATGAAAAATTTAATTTTTTTTTTATATTTTTCGAGAAACACAAATACCTGAAAATCTAATTTTTTTTTCAAAATTTTCATTTTTTAATATTTTTAGGAAACACAAACCTTCCAGAAATCAAAAACGGATACATGTAAAAATTAAATCTACTACGTATTTACAATTATCCAATAACTTAACCCGTACAATAATTTCCATTTTCGTGTATTTACAACAAGATATTAGAACAATTTTAATTAATTAACTTGGAGCTGAGATTGAATATTAATTATAATTTGTGGACTCTATTGAAATAATCAACCTTTACACCGTTACAAATACAATATACAATATATTTATTAAATAATTTTAACATTATATAATACAAATTACTATAATCGTAAGTCATATCTCTTAAAAAATACATCATCTCACATAATCTTACATTTAAAACAAACACGTCCTCAACCAGCGTTTCATTTGTACGTGAGGACGGATGCATTGGACATACGAAAATCTAATAATAATTTTGATATCATTGATATAAAATAAAGAATCAAAATTAAGATTTTAAAATTAAAAATAGATGTCCCAGTCAAATAAGATGACTGATTATACGAAAACGTGTTTATTAATTGAGGTAAGAATCCACGGCTGAGTTCTAGAAGTTTTTTTTTTATATAGTTATTCGATCGTCATCTATTATTCTATTAAATGTGTTTGACCCGTCCAAAGGTCCACATAGCATAAGCCACACAAAAAAAAACACTAAAAATGTGTGAAAAGTTATAAATTCTTAGCATACCCATGAATCTTTCTTACACGTATATTATTAAAATTAATTGAAAAAAAAATGTCATGGGTATTTTAAAGTCATCGTATTTCTTTTTCGATATTTGGTTTCTTTTTGGTAAGAAAAAAACGAATCTGACACGTCACCATCCACGTACGGCTGACACGTTCCACCAAACATGAAGCCAACGGTGCTGTGCCAACTACCGTTCACGTGCCGCACGCGTGCTACACCGGTGAGTCTGCCTCGTCTCGTCGTTGCGAGTTTTCGATTTTATTTGATAAATTTGAAATTTATATTTTTAAAATTGATAAGATTTGTGTGATAAGAAATTTTACTTATTTATTTTTTTAGATATAATAACTTATTCTAATGGTTATATATATTTCTTAAAATCTATTACATTCGAATCTTTAGGAAAATACTACTTAAAAAACCTCTTATTATTAAATTCACAATTTTAAAAAACGAAAACTTAAAAAATAAGAGTTTTATTATTTATATTAAAATTTAAATTTCCGTGTAAGTACAAAACACGAGAGTGCGGTTATGGTGACCTACTTGAGCCATCGCCCACCCCACTCCGTCGCATCTTGGGGACGGCCATGGAATGGCCGAGCGGGACCGTCTACGACGCCCCGGAGCTCGTCAGCGAGGCCGTGGGAGACTCGTCGGACTACGCCGTGGACTCCAACTCCTCTCCGTCGGTTGGCGTGGTCGACGACCAGGACGACGCCGAGTCGAGCTGCGGCGGCGGTGACCACGAAGACGTGGATCGAGAGGAATGTGATCGAGACGACGATGCCGTCGTCGAGATCGCGTACCCCCGGGCTCCGGACCCGGAGGCGGACCGGCGGTTCTGGGAGATCTGCCTCGCCCGCGGGTATCCATGAACCCACGGCTCCCGAGGTTCCTGAATGTTTGGGGGCTATTGCCGTGCGGAAGCTGTACTTTCATCATCGCATGCCGATTGGTCTCTGGTAAAACACGAAGGCTGTGTTTGTTTAGGGTTTTTTTTCTTCTTCTCTTTTTCGCTTTTATTCCATTTCATTTTTCATCTGGTATTTTCCAGATTTCTATCTTTCATCTTTCGTCAACCCCCAACTGCTGCATTTACTTCCTTCCCACCCATGTCAAATCAGATGTTTGAATCTCTGATTTCGAACAACAACAAGTGTGACAAATACAAGCGTAACACTTCATCGCCCGCCGTTAAGAACGCTGCTTCTCTGTGATTTGAAAAAACTTCGACCTCGTCTGATGAAGAGGTTTTTATCGCTTTATAAATTTATATATATATAATTTTTTTTACTTTACCATGTACTTGTGCAACCTTTGAAGAGCGTTGGCTGCTTCTGAAAAATTCTAGCCAATAATACATCAAATATGAGAGTTGATCGCTTATTGAGGATTTGTTCAGCTTGAGTAATGACCGAAAGTTATGATTATTACGATTCTGAAGTTTTTATTTAAAATTAATTGCCTATGAGTAAAGAAAAGTAACTTATATGAGCTTAACTATAATCATTATTTAAAAACATTGAATCTTTATTTAAATCTTAAACTTTAAATTCTAATATTTATTTAAACAAAATAGAATCTGTTTGGAAAAATAATTTCGCATTGTAAAGAAGGGGTGAAATTAAAATCTTTATATTACTTGTAATTTTTTATTATTAATTAATTAATTTTAATAAATTAAAATTTATATAATATCAAAATCTTTATTATTTTAGAATACTATAATAAGAAACTCACAATCTTTATTTAACTCTAATTCTTTAAAGTTAAAATATTTTATTATCAATCAAAACTTTAATTTCCGAAAGAATGGAAGTTAATCGATGTCAAAATTTTAACTTTAAAAATACATTATAAGGTTTACGTAAAACTTATTTAACAAAATCACAAAAAATAATCTTAGTTAACATTCATAGTAATTTTTACATGAATATGATAATTTTTTCCCTTTTAGAAATAGAGAAACGAAGTCGAACGTATAGCCCGAGGCCATTTTTAAATTTTTTTTTAAAATTTATTTATTTATTTTCGAAAATTATTAGTCGTGACACATTTTATACAACTTATACAGTAGAAAAATTCAAAAGGAAAAAACTTAATTTATTGCAAATTTTTTTTGAGTCATCCATTGCTAGATGAACGGCCGAGATTTAATAGAGCTCGATGTGACTTTTGGATCAAGTCCAATGGAAAAAGTCGTTGTCGAAGTTCGCAGCACTTTCCCAAAAAGTTACATCTGGAAATATCTCTATCGAGTCGATCTCTACTTATTCTAGAATCTGATTAATTAATTGAAGTAGCAGTGATTTTTGTTTACTTATCGAATTATTAGAGTTAATGAATAATAACATTAGCAAGTAATATTGAATCGTATAATATAAATGATTGATATTATAAATGTTAACTTATAAAAATTTTAAATAAACATAACTTCAACTTTAACAAATAATAACCTCAGTCAATTTTAGTTATATTACAAAAGTTAAAATTAAACTTACAAACAAAGAAAAACCTAAAGAACAGATTCGTAAACAAAAATAGCTTGATAAAAAAAAAAAGGTAAAATGAATGGGTAAGCGGTCAAATTTGAAATCGCTTGTTCAGGTGTTCAACTTGAATAAACAGGCGCTGACACTGCATATTATGTCATAAATTAGCTTAAAAACGCATTTGATGTCATAAATTCGACCATAACGCTGATGTACACGCGCTAACACCACAAGATAAGTAAAAACATGAGGATTTTTCATTTTTCTTTGCACGAGCGTATTAATTTGTAAAGGATATATATATAGCATGCATATTACCATTTTTATTTTTCAAATACGAAAAATTACCTTTTTAATTTGATATTTTTATCATACAATAAATCCTTTTTCAATTAAGTTTATTATGGCCCCGAAGAATTCCTCTGCACATTAATTTTACATCTCTATAAACATCTAAAAGGCCATTAAAGTCATCAGATAATTCATTAAAATCTGAATTATATGAATCAAAATCATGTACCCTGTTGATTATGAAGTCCCATAAAATATGGGCAGCGTCTTTTTTTCTTTGCCTGAGTTTTAGGCTTTTGGCATCTATATATAACATATTAGAGCATGCGTCATTACCAACACTTTTTGATCTTAAGCTTGAAAATATTTGATTTTTCATTTTCAATTTTTTAAAGAATTTCCTTCAGAGAAGTATAATCTCTTCTTAATCTTATGGAAAGTTTGAATCAACTGAGGCTTTAAAGTTGATTTTCTTCTTTCTTTTAATTTAATTAGTTGGCATTCATTTCTTCTTTCTGGTCTTATTGGACTCTTGATTATTTAAACCCTAACCTTATATGCCTTGAGTTCTCTCATCAACTCTGTTTGATACAATTTGGCCAAGTCCTTAGCTCCTTTATGGCAATGACCTTGTTTTCACATTCTGGAGTAAGAGACCTAAGAAATCTTTTTTACCAAAGTAGTTTAAGCCATTAGCGAAAATGTTAAGAAAATTAGAAAACATTTCACCAATAGGCTCAAATGAATTCACTTAAAAAATTCGTATTTTTGAATAAATAAATTATTTTTTGTTACTTTAACTTAGATTAATTTATTCACATTTGACTTTAAGGGAGATTTTATGTTTTTAGAAAATACGAGAAATAGTAAAAAATAATGAAAATTTTGACTTATTATTTCTCACAATTTTACATACTTTCTAGACACACAAACCCCCTTAGTGTATATTAAGCTTCATGAGATGTTGCATGAGAAGAAGCTTTATCAAATTATTCTACACTAATTATACAAAATAATGTATACAACTCCTCTACATTTGATTGAATCATTTTCCTTTTAGAAGCATTTTATCTTGAAATTTCATTTCAAAATCAATTAGCTACGAGTGAAAGAATCTATATACTAAGTTTAATTTATTCATTTTAACATTTTCTCTCACTTGTGATTTATTTTTAATTTTTTATGTTTATAAGTGTGGGATATGTGTGAATTTACTCTGATATTAAATTAAAATTATATCTCAAAATCAATTAACTATAAATGAAAGAGTTGTTTATATAATAAGTCTAGTTTATTCCTTCCAACATTTTAATCTTTATAAGGTTTGGATGGTAGTTCAATCTAATTTGCAACTATATATATGTTCTATAAATCCATATCAAGTGATTTAAAAAACATGATCATGCCATTTTTCCAATAAAAAAATTAAAGAATGGAAAAAATGAGGGTTTATGAATGTGCTTTCTCCGTCTATAAATTAATGTAAGATGTAGAGGTCATGATTTATAGATGATTAAATTTTATTAGTTAGATCAACTAAGCTCTAATATCAATTATTAGAATCAATTGAATTTACTAGAAGAGGTGAATAGTAAATTTAAATGATTTATGTGAAAATTAAATTGATTCACAGTAAATATGCAAACGATTAAATACCAAAGTAGATGCCACTAAAAAATAAAGCACAAGCTATAAGAACGCATGAGATTTATAATAGTTGATAACCTCAAATTTGAGGTTGATTACGTCTATTCCTTAAGTCTACTTGTTTAATCTCTACACTAATTTTGGTGTTGTTTCAAGTCAACACCCTACAGTTTCCACAATATTGGGAAATTTATCAATCAATTCCTCCTCATATATATTGAAAAGATCAGGAATCATGGAAGCAAAGATTTGAGATTGGGAACACAAGAGAACTTTACTAGAGAAGGCGGAGTGTAAGTCATATGCAAATTAATCAAATGCATAGACTATATGCAATATTTGTGTGTAGAATGTATGCAATGTAGCATCATTACATATATATATAGTGATAATATCCTTTAGTAGTACTTATAAAAAATTGATTTTATGGATACACAATCTAATGATTGAAAATACATTAAAATTGATTTTCATCATCTCTTCTCTTTTCCTTCTCAATCTCTCCACCTTCTTCAACTCCTTCCCCTCCTTCTTCTGCCTCCTCCACCCTTTCCTTTAACCCCCAAATCTCCTCCCTGTGTGTTTTTTCATTTTAATTTTTTATTAGCTTTACTAACTTTCCAATAATATAGTGCTGGGAAGAACTACATGGGGCACTTTATTCCAAAAAAACCTTAGTCATTAGTTTATTAGATAATATGATTGAGGTTCACAAGCTTATGATGTGCCTTGTTGGATAATACGATTGAGTAGTCGTGTTTCAGTTCTTAATTGACCGTCTTATTGATTGTTATGGATAACTTAAGAACCAAGGATGGTACCATGAAATAAGCATTAATTAGTGGAGAGAATAAAATTATCAAATTACTCTATTTTAACGAAGAAAAAGTAAAAATTCAAAAAAAAACCTAAATTTAAATACATGTAAAATCAATTTTCTACGGATACTATTAAAGAATCGATACGCACATATACATGGCATAGTCTGTATGCTTCTTGTGGTGAACTTATACAGCTATACGTACCATCACAAATTTAATCACGATCGAATTTTATATCGTTCACGTCAATAATAAAATGATTTTCTTAACAAATATCATACAGCAGTCCAAACTGGATGGGGAAGGGGGGAGGAGACAGACCATGTGGAGTCGTCGCACAAGGACGCGCGGGTTGCAGAAAGGCGATCGAGGTGGAGTGGTGGAGCCGCGGCGGAGGACATCATGTGGGAAGGAGAAAACAACAAGATGCGGTAACATGGAACCAGCTGGATTGCCGGATCGATGCAGACGACCTCCCCCCTCCGCCGCTCCGCGTTCCTCCGTACGGCGTGACCTCGCCCGCCCCATCGCCCACCACCTCCGTCGCATATATCTTCCCTAATTCGACGCGGGTGCAAAGATAGTCTGATCTTAAGGTAATTTCACAAAATTTAATTTTTTTTCTTAATTTTCGAACGACACAAATATATAATTAATAATTAACAATAATAATATATTATTGTTGTTGTTAAATACTTACTAATATTATTAATATTATAACAAATATATGTTTTTTGTTTTCTTATATTAATGTTTCTTATAATAAGGTATTTATTATTAGAAAATTTAAAAATTCAAGTCATTATTATATCAAGTTTATTTTTTACTAAAAAAATCCTTGTTGCAAACACCTCAATTTTAAACTATGTTACTTTTCTATTTGTGCACGAATATCACAACTGTATTATTGCAGTTTCTCGTTATTTTTTATTTAATTTCATGAATTCCAACATTATTGCAAATAAATAAAGATATTTCACTTCAAAGAGACTTAAGTTTCGTTTGTTTAAATAGTTGAGTTTCCTTTTAAAATTCTAAGGATGTTAAAGTACATCTGCTTTCAAAATTTAACAATTACTTTTTTTTGCAGTTAAAATTTAACAATTAGTTGAAATAATTTTTTATAGAATTTGTCAAATCAATTCGAAACCATAACGAAAAATTTTACGCTACTCTAAAAATCATACCACATGGTATTTGTCTAAATAAATGATGACAAGCTGTTCTTTATAGTTTTACAGTAAAAGTTAAAAGTTAATTTTTAATAAAACTATATACAGGAGCAACTCCTATCTCTCAGAATTATTGTATTTATAATTTATAGTAATAGATATATTTGATAAATTTATTTACTATAAGGTAAAGATATCGATAACACGGTAGATTTAATAGATATACGTGTAAAAATATTTACTATTAATTTTAAATATACAAGCATTATACCTTATTTGGAATTTGTCATTAACAGTGGGAAAAAAATAATTACTATATAATCAAATAAAAATGCCAGTAAATATAATAATGTAATTAAGGAATCTAATTTAATTCAAATTTATTAGATTATATGTAGGATTTTAGCTAATCCAACCGATATATTAAAGCATCTTATAAGTATCTCTTACAAAATATATTAATTTAATAGATAAAAATAATCTTAATTGTTAAATCTACCGATAAAATTGTAAGAAATACTTATAAAAATTCTTCGTAGAGTCGTAGACGTCAATATACGTTATTTCTTTAATTTTACTTTTTTTCATATATTTTGGACATAAATCTTTCGATTGACTGGAAGTGAAAGAAAAAGACCAGCAAATCTGTTAACATGTGAAGCACACCATTTGTTTCTGCAAAACGTAGATCACGTGTATGGCACGCAGCCACGCACCATCCACGTGGCAATCAACGATGGGTCACAAAATATCATCACATTTTCAAATCTTCTTTGATTTGTTTTTTCTAAATTTTAATAAAAGTAATAATAGAGAAACGTACAAAGTTAAATTACATAATAAATAATATTATACGATTTTATATGTTGATATTTGTACGATAATAATGATTATACGAAATTAATTGTATAATAAATAAAGTAAAAATAAACGAAGTCTTTATTAGATTTTTTTTCCCTCCCCTCTTTCTCATCTGCGTTCGTACTTCTTCCTATCTTAATTTTTTTTAATATTTAAAATTTTATATTCAATCACGTGCGATAATAAGTTCGTTTTTTTGTACAAACTGTCGCTTTGTAATCACAACGTACATCACATTTTCAAACCTTTGAAAAAATCACGTTAAAATTAATCGTACCTTTGTTGTTTAATTTTTTTCCTTACATTTATAATTTTTTATTCTTCCTTAATCTGTTTATGCTTCCGTTTCACAACTAATCGAAAATATTCACGTCACAATAATATGACTACAGTGACAGACGTTTAGATTTTGGTAGATTCTTTATATATTTACTTTTTGTTTTTTGTTTACTTTTAATCACGCAATATACTGTGTTTATTTCATAATTTATACTGTGTTTTGATTTTTAAAATTATTTTATTTATTCGAATTTAAGATTATAAATTTTAATAAAAAAAGTATCATTAATTTCATTAAGATATTATTTCAATGATTAATTTTACTGTATTTATTAAAAAATGAAATAATTAGTTATGTGTGTAGGGATTAATGATGCGGATAACTTTTTTAAGTTTAGAAAGAACTGAAATTGAAATTGAATTCATAAATTGAATTAAAATTAGATAATGATTTAAGTAATAAAATTTTAAATACTAGAATACGTATAATGTTAATAATATTTTAAAAATTTAAAAAAATTAAAAATATACGAGTTGTAATAAAAGAATTAAATATTATGGGCGTATGTCACTTTACCATCTTCACCTTTATAAAGCACACCGCACCCGCCTTGCTTTCCCGGTCTTCTCCCGTCCAGCGTTCTCCGATCCAGTCCAATGGCCGACAATTCACCACCGCACACCGGCGTCGCGATCCTAATGGCCTCCCTCCTGGATCTCAGTTCCCACCGATTCGCCGATCTGCGCCGCTCGCTCGTCGGCGACCTCCGCCTCCAACGCCACCGACTCATCTCCCTCCTCCTCTCCCCCGCACGCTTCTCCTACGTTCTTTCCCACCTCCGATCCCTCTCGTTCTCCGACAAGACCACCCTCCTCGCCCGATTCCTCCTCCGCACTCTCCATCACTTCGCCTTGGCCGTGGATCCGAAGACGCTGCGGTCCAGCGCTGACGCCACGGGCCTCCGGGACCTCGATGCCGCCGTGCTGCTTATGGCCATGTGTGACGCCTACGATGAAGACGAAGATGAGGAGGAGGAGGAGGGGAGGTGTAAGCCGGGGACGGACAAGGAGTGGAGGGAGAGAATAAACCATCATCTGTTGTCGGAGCTGTTGAGCCCGGCGGGACTTGGCGTTGGGGCGGCCTTCGGGATGAGCGTCGGAGTGGCGGCGAAGTGCCGGAGGTTCCTCGCCGCTGTTGCCGGAGAGGAGAAGGCGGCCAGGGAGGCTGGTGCGGCGGTGGCTGCCGTCGTGTCTTTGGACTCGGTTGGTTGCGAGGACGGCAAAGAATGTTGTGCGATCTGCTGGTGAGTGCTAGCTGTTCCTGTGCGTAGGAAAACATTTTTACAAGTATTTACTATTAAGAATGATCATTCACGATATAAAGATAAAAAAATTTATATCACACCTATATGAAATTTTTTTTATACTTTTCTGTAATTGTGACGAACTCTCGAATTGATAAGTACCTTCTTTATGTTAGTAAATGATTATTAAAGACCATTATCATCCTTAAAAATGGATGACGACCGTACATTGATGACCAGAAAAATGAAACGATCCATTGGGAAGCTGTTGATCGACAAAGTTGAAGATTCTGACAATGATTGGGTTCTAGCGCATGGTGAAGTAGGAGAGGAAGTAATGTAAGTTCCCTTTTATGAATGATTTTCCTCAATTGCTCTCCCCCTCTATTTATAGTGGAGTTGACGGTTATCAAATTTGGAATGAAGTGGGTTGAAGGTGGAAGGAGGTGAAAGACCATAGACTCCACTGTAAATAGAGAGTGAGAGCGAGAAAAGAAAATCATCCTTAAAAAAGAATTTACCTGCTTGTTTCTTCTTCTACTTCACTACACATCGGAATTTCAATTCTCGTCGAAATCTTCACCTTTGTTAATCAATACTTTACACTGTTTAGATAAGGAGATCGCAGATAATCAGTAACTTAAAAATAAAATTAATTAAATGCATGGCGATTAGTCATTTAATCAAACTATGTATTTTTTGTTGGTAAATTAAGCTGAACGTGCCGGAGCTTAATTGGGTTGCGCAGGGAGAAGATGGCGGCGTGGCGGGACGTGTGCGGGATGCCGTGCGGCCACAAGTTCCACTGGGCTTGCATTCTGCCGTGGCTTAGGCGACGCAGCACCTGCCCGAGCTGCCGCTTCGAGCTCCCTTCCGACGACGTGTTCTGCGAGATCCGGAGGCTCTGGAGGGTGGTGGAGCGACGGTCGCCGGCGACCGATCGAGTGTCTGCTCACTGATCGACTACGTACTTTCGCGTAATTAATTAATTGAGCTCAGTTTTTTTATTTACGTATGTATCTGGATCACACAACAAGCTCGCATCGATCGAGCTAGCGTATACGCACGCATATGTATCGATTTGCGTAGAATAAGACTTTTGTGTATATATAGTGGAATAATTAAGAGTTCTTTTTTGTGAAAAATGTGTTGCATCGGCGAACAAGATGATCAACTAAAAAGGAAGAAGATATGGTAAAAGGATTGAGACTCTATGGAAGTGTGATTCTTGTTTTTAACCTCTATTTTATCTTCGAAACAATCTTTTTATATCTGTTACAAGAGTGATTGATTCTTTAGTCTTATCTAATATGGTAAATGTAATTAACTAAGATATTTAATTGATTCAAATCTTTTAAAATATTTAAAGAATATTTTGTGATCTTAATTCTATTGAGTATAATCAACTTGTTCATGTGGATAATATAGTTCCATAGATCGATGATTCATCTACATTTTAATAATTATGTTTGTTAATGAGATGAGATGATATTTTTACTGTATATTGTTAATTATATATAATAATTATAGTAGAATAAAATAAATAAATAAAATAATTATTATTATATTACCTCGATAATCACATTATAGTTAAAAAAAAAGGATACACCACGCTATCACGCCCCACCCAGGTACCAAACGCAGGCTTAATTTTCTGAATTCGAAACTTTTACTTTTCTTCATTTGAATCTCTTCCTCTTTCATTTAGTAAGCTTCATGTTAACTTTGTTTAATATTGTTGGAGTTAAGGTTTTATTTATTTTTGACTTTAGTTAATTTTGATAATTAGAGTTATGAGTAATAAGATAAACGAAGTTAAACTATATAATAAATAATGTAATAAAAATTTATATAACAGTAATATTAGGTAAAACTTTATGATTTGATAAAATAAAAACAAATGAGACCTTAAGTTGTCATTTGTCGACAGAAGCCGATCGATCGCGTCCCCGCAGGCCTTGTCTCGACAACCGTGGGCGTCGATTAATTTGCATGGGACGAGGAGATCGAGGTCTGGGACGACAACCGTGGGCGTCGATTAATTTGCATGGGACGACAGCTGGGGCTGCTGCAAAGACAGTGAACTAATGAGCTTGAAGTGACGAGGGTGGCGGGCGCTGAAAGCCAGGTCGATCGATCCGGAGAGGAGCGCGCGCGCGGCGCAGATCGGCCCCATGCATGTGGATCCTTTTCTGCTTTGCTGCATGCCATGGCCCGATGGCCGGCATCGGATCCGGGGAAGCTAATCATGATTTTGGAACTTGTATTGTATACTTTGCATCGGGTGAGTAAAAATGGCATTTTTAGCAGAACCGTAGAGAAATCAGAAATCCATGCTGCGCTTCAACACACGGATGTATTTTGAGATTTTTATATTACTTGTAAGTTTTTTATTATTAATTAATTAATTTTAATAAGATAAAATCTCTATAGTATTAGAACTAATATATGTATGTCATACGTGAAGTATTGTTTATAATGTTTCAATGAGAAACTCACAGTACAAGTATGTGTTGGAAAAAATAAATCTAGATTTAAAACAATAAGTAAAATTAAGACTTTTACATCATTTTTGAATTATTTTTTATTAATCATTTTATTTTAATAAAGTAAAATTCGGTATGGTATTAGAGTATTACGATTTTACACACGTTTTATGACATCGTTTGATAATAAGGTATTCTAATTAATTTTAATTAAGAGTTGAAGTTGAAAGTAATTTTACAAATAATGTTAAAAATATATAGTAAATTGTGAAGTACGAATTTATGTATAAAAATTTATATAGTAATAATAGTATATGAAAATTTGTGAAAAATAAAAGCAACTTGTTTTCAAATGTATTTTATATGTTGTTGTTGAGTCTCATAGAGGAAATGAAGATATTTGTTACTTCAAATGCTAAGGAAGTGTACAGTAATCAATTTCATATTAAAAATAATGTAAAGTGTTCTGCAAATTGATTGACTCTACTTCGTCAACTAATTAATTTTGATGAGAAGATCTAACATACAAATCTAATCTTTATTTCATCAATTGTATATATACTTTGATGGATTTGTTGGATCAAAATCCAATTAATGATGTCGGTATATAATCAATCATATATCATAGATTATTTTTCAAGTTATATGCATGTATTAGGTGGCAAAAACATTTTTCTGTCCGGATTTCATGAATTCTTATATATGCAAATGTATAGAAAAATCAAACAAATTAGTTAGTTAAAAATATTTAATCCTCTGATCATGGGGTTTAAAGCACTTTCAACTTCTTCATTTATTGAAGTTTTTATTACGTGAATTATATATTTTATTAAATGGTGTAACAAGAGTACTTGTTTTCATTAAAAAAAAGAAAAAGAAAGAAATTGTTCATTGTACAATTATAACGAGAGTTTTAAAAAGTATAAAGTTTAAAATTTATCATATCATAGAGATTAATCTAACATTTTTATACACTTGTAACAAACTCTTGATAAGTAATTGCTTGTGATATTTAAGCAAGATGTTCAAATTAATAGTGTATTTGGTATCAAGATATTTTAATTTGAAACATTGTATTTTATAGTAAATTACAAAACAAAAATTTATATATGAGATTTATTCAATACGATGATATTTAAAAGTTCGTGTATAACTAAAATTTAAGTTTGAAGATTATTAATAAATGAAGTCTAAAAGCAACTTCCCTGAAATATGAATCATAAACTTGTATTTTGATATTATATTTAAAGACACTGTTAAAAGTCTATTCACAATTGAAAAGATCTTTAATTCGTTCGGAAATAAAGTTGGTAAAGTTTTACTTTGAGAAATATATATTTTAATAAATAATGTAATAATACATAAGTTTTTATTGTAATTATTAGAGAAAAAATAAAAAGAATTTTTTTTCATCTTGAAAATTATAAAAAAAGTAATATACCCAAACACGTAAGTCCTTATTGATTTCCGTGCCTGTAACAAGATAATACATATTTAGATGGAAAAATATTTTTTTAATATTTAAATAAATAAGTATGATATTAAAATTATATTTTTTAATATTAATGTATTTGAATGTCATAACAAAAAAAATGAAAAAGTTATATTAAGAATCATTCATTAATCTTACTTTTTCACTTCAAGAGTGTAAAAAAATAACTTTTAGGTAAATACTTTTGAATTTTTTTTTTTAATAATAAAAAGAGTGAATTTAAAAATATAATAAAAAAAATAAAAAAAGTAAAAAAAATATTTATAAAAATTAAAAATGAGAAGAAATGAACGATAAAAAAATTTAATCGTTACATCAAAAATTATTTTTATTATGAATTATTTTGTAATATGTATGTATTTTTTATTAAAAATTACAAAAGTTATTGAAAATATGGTTACAACGGAAATAAGTAAAAAAAATATTTATCCGATGAAAATTATTTTTACGTATTCTATTTATTCGATGATATTTTAAAAATAAATTTATGGTTGTTAAATAAAATTTAAATTTAGAACTTGTGTTAAATATTAATATTTTAATTAATTTATAAAATAAGTTTGAAAAAATTATTTAATATTTTTGAAAATTACGATGATAAAATAATTAAAGAATTAAATTTAAAAATATAAATGTAATGATAAATTTTTTTTTTTTTAAAGTGGAAAGTAAAAATAAACGATACCATAGACTTTGTAGGAAAAAAAAAAACCCATAAAGTTAACCGCATCACAATCCCGAGCGCTCCGTTAAAAGTCACGGGCCGCTTAGTACCAGCCACCAAATCCCTTGCGCCCTCCGCCACTGCCGTCGGCGGAGCAAGGCAGCCGCTGGCGCGACGATGAAGTTCCAAATCGAAGACGTCACCGTCCACTTCCCCTACGCCCACATCTACCCGGAGCAGTACCTGTACATGGTCGACCTCAAGCGCGCCCTCGACGCCCGCGGCCACTGCGTCCTGGAGATGCCGACGGGCACGGGGAAGACCATCGCCCTTCTCTCCCTCATCGTCTCCTACTCCCTCTCCAAACCCCAGTCCCCGATCAAGCTCATCTACTGCACCCGCACCGTCCACGAGATGGAGAAAACGCTCGCCGAGCTCCGACTTCTGTATTCCCATCTCCCTCCCTCCTCTCCCCTCCTGGCCCTCGGCCTCTCCTCCCGCAAGAACCTTTGCGTCAATCCCGACGTCGTCTCCTCGGCCTCCCGCGAGTCGTTCGATTCCGCCTGCCGCAGCCTCACTGCCAGCTGGGTGAGGTCTCTTGCCGCCGAGAGTGCTCCCGGGGAGGTCAAGTTGTGTTCTTTCTACGAGAATCTGGATCAGGCGACGGCGGGGGGACCGGAGGCTGTCATGATGCCGCCCGGGGTGTATACGCTTCATGATTTGAGGGTGTATGGGAAGGAGAAGGGGTGGTGCCCGTACTTCCTGGCGAGGACGATGGTGAGATATGCGAATGTGGTTGTGTATAGCTACCAGTACCTCTTGGATCCGAAAGTGGCCGGTATCATTTCCAAGGAGATGCAGAGGGAATGCGTTGTGGTGTTCGACGAGGCACATAATATCGATAATGTGTGTATCGAGGCACTCAGCGTTAGCGTTAGGAGGCAGACGCTTGACGGGGCGACGAGGAATCTTAGTAGGATGACCGACGAGATCAATAGGTACATTTTGAGTTAATAAAAGGAGCGTCTTTTTTTCACGTTTCTCGTCCTGTTACTGGATGCCTTAGGTGCTTTTCTTTTTTTTCCTTAGCGGCTTCTTTCCTTTTACAAATCTGTAACAACAAGGGATGTTGTAAATTGTGAACTTCCAATGACTCATTGGATATTTTTTTTTTACTACTCGGTTTCAACCATTGCACTTTTGTAGTCTAAATGACTAGTATTGATCACTAGTTTCTGAATGGTTGAATTGCTAGGAAGGTTCAAGGCTACGGATGCTGGCAGGCTACGCGCTGAGTATAATCGACTTGTTGATGGTTTGGCACAGAGAGGGAATTTACCAAGTATGCGTGATTTATTGCAATGCCATTTTTTGTTGGTTATCTATGTTGAGCTTTATCACTTAATCTATTCCTCTGTTCTCGTTTAACTTTCTTGTCACAGTTGCGGACACTTGGCTTGCTAATCCTGCCTTGCCTGATGACATATTGAAAGAAGCTGTCCCTGGAAATATTAGAAGAGCTGAGCATTTTGTTGCAGTTTTACGTAGGTTAGTGCAATATCTCAAGGGCCGTTTGCAGACTGAAAATGTTGAGTCTGAAGGGCCAGTCAACTTTGTTGCCTCAGTATATTCTCAGGCTGGAATTGATCAGAAAATGCTCAAGTTCTGCTATGATCGTCTACATTCCTTAATGTTGACCCTTGAAATAACTGACACCGATGAGTTTTTGCATATTCAGACCGTTTGCGACTTTGCAACTCTGGTTGGAACATATACACGTGGTTTTTCTATTATAATTGAACCATATGATGAGCGTATGCCACATATACCTGATCCTGTGCTACAGGTACTGTTGCTTCTTCCTCACGTTATCCGATGTTTTGTGGTTAGGTTCTTATGACTCACCGTTATCCATCTTTTCCTATATTATACAGCTTAGCTGCCATGATGCATCTCTTGCTATAAAGCCTGTGTTTGATCGCTTCCAGTCAGTTATCATTACTTCTGGAACATTAAGCCCAATCGACTTATACCCCCGTCTTCTAAATTTCAATCCTGTCATTAGCCAGAGTTTCAAAATGTCCCTGACAAGGGATTGCATATGCCCAATGGTTTTGACACGTGGAAGGTACAAAGTGCATTGAGAATGTGATGTTATTTTTTCGATCATTTGTTCTTCCCTTTAAAAAATTTCAAACTACATTCAGTTTTGAATATTCTTCTTCAAAATGTTAACCTATTTGACCTTCCTTTTGGAGATCTGCTCCATGCTTTCATGTAAGATGATCAATGAGAAATATATTAATGGATTATCCACAATTTTCTCAGGATTCTAATGAGTTTCTCTCTTCTGTAATATTTAGTGATCAGCTTCCTGTAAGTACAAAATTTGACATGCGGAGTGATCCTGGTGTTGTGAGGAACTATGGACGGTTGTTGTTAGAAATGACAGCCATAGTTCCTGATGGTATTGTATGCTTCTTTGTGAGCTACTCATATATGGATGGAATTGTAAACAGCTGGAATGAAATGGGTATCTTACAGGTGATTAGTTTTTTTTTAGTTTTATTGTCATTCTTTTTTCACGAGACGTGATAATCTGAGTTGTGCAATGTTGTTCTCATCTAGATTAAAATGCATGCGGTTCTTTGTCCTACGTATTTTAAATGTATTACATGAAAAATTAACTTATGCAAAGCACGAGATTATCCCTTTTATGTTTCACTAATAAGGTAATATGATGAAAATATTCTAAATCATTTTTATTGATTAGACGGTGAGCTCAATGTCAGAATATCCATTATCCTTGTTCATTTCAAATTCAACAATCCTATGCTATTTGCTTTTTTTTGATATTGCAATGTGGGACACATTCAGTCCCATAACCCACAACATAATACATTTATCTGACTACATACAGTCACACAATCCACTACATTATTAAATCAATTGGCTGTGAAAGCTGTATGGTGTCATTGGCCAATTATTGCATAAGCGATGCTTGGTTATAGTTATGCTTGGTTCTCTGAATGTGGAATGCTCTGTTATTGTTATGTATACTAATATCTTATAATAACTCTTAATGCAGGACATTATGCAGCATAAACTTGTTCTTATTGAAACACAAGATGTGGTAGAAACTACTTTGGCTCTAGATAATTATCGCAGGGCTTGTGACAGTGGACGAGGTGCTGTTTTTTTCTCTGTTGCAAGGTATTTTTTATCACCTTTGTTTAAGAATGGTTTTTTATCTTCAAGCATCCTATTTAAGCGGTGTCAACAATGTATACATATTATGTCTTGTGTCATTTCTTTTTGATTTGCTGCATCTGCATTTAAACTCCCAATATTTTGTTTAATACACATAAGGATGACCTATTTAGCTTGGGTCAGTGCCAAACAACAAAAATACTAGGTTTCATTGTGTTTGGTCACTGTCATTGTCCCTCAGTTCTTAAGATGATAGTCGTATCAATTTTTCTGTCCTGTCTGTTCTTTCATTTATGCTTGGGGCTTTACATGTTAGATGAATCATGGTTATTCTGATCTTGCTGTAAGATAGTATCTGGCTTAATCACATATTTGCATGCATTTTTCAAGAGAAAAATGCCAAGGAATTGCATCACAAGCTCATGTTTATTATGTGACTAGCTTGTTTGCTTTCTTCATTTTGAAAATTATCTCTACATGAAATTTTTTTTCATGTTGTATGTCTTGGGACAGTTTAATTTAAATTTTTTAAAATTTCATCTATATTTGCAACTTGTTGACTTCAATAGTGGGATTAAGACTTTGATAACTGTTTTTGAATCTATACTGGCCATTTTGGTACAAACTAGCGGCATATGTTGTCAAACATTTCCCAACACTTATTTTTAGTTTTTCATTTATTGACATGACACTAAAATTGATTATTTCTAATTAATATGGACTTTTAGACATATCATTATTTTTTTGAGCATGCCTATTTTTCATCATTAATATGGACTTTTAGCAAAGTCTGACAGAAAATTAAAATTTAGGACTACTCTTGCATTTCAAGTACCCACAAAATTAGTGACATGCGAAGTGGATAACTGCATAATTTGATTTATGAACATTCTGTTTGAATTAACAAATTTTGTGGGCTTGTTTTTTGGTTTTCAAGACTTAGTCATTTAGAGGTATATGCAGAGGAAAAGTGGCTGAGGGTATAGATTTTGATCGGCATTATGGAAGGCTTGTTATAATGTTTGGGGTTCCTTTCCAATACACACTTAGCAGGTATGCCGATTCTCCTTATTTTCTCTCTATCAATATGCCACGAATAGTGACGCAAACTCATGCAAATTATATATGAATATTCATAATTATCATTGATGGACCCAGGATTTTCTATAAGCTGGAGCACTAATTAAAACATAGTTTTAGAAAATTTTTATGGTACCCGAAAATTCTTTTACAACTATGTAAGATTTATCTACCATTGGTTATCATGATTTCTTGTTTTCAATTACAAATTCAATCATATATGCTTTACATGAATGGTTGAAATTGAAAATTAATGATGCCCATGCAAAATTTTGGTACTCTGCATGTGCCACAACCACACTCTTTTTATCTTATACATTTAAAAATACAATGCATAAAAGTATCAGTCTAAAAAGTATTTATGCTTTATAAGATAAAGTAATTGGAAAGTATTAAAAATAATATGATAGTAGAATTACAAAATTTACTCAAATCTAATCAATTGTGCAAATTTTGGAACTATTTTATGAGGTTGTTGTTGCCAACATCCTTTTCAAAATCTCATTCATCATAGACAATTTATTAATAAATTTCCGTTGTTATTTATTTTGCAAGTTATTCTTCATAATTTTTATTGTTATAAATATTCCTTTCACAAAATTCATAATGATTAGTGAATGTCTCCATCAATAGATTAAAAAATAAATATTATGCTAGTTTAATTTCAAATGTTTTTGAGAAAAGCTATGTGGTGACATATTCATACTGCATCTTTGATTGTTTGCATCCATGCTCGTGAATGTAGAATATGATATTAGGGTAGTGTTGGGGACTAATTTTAGAAATTTAATTTTTGCAAAATCATGATTTTGTGACAATTTCAAGGTGATGAAAAAATATAAAATTTTGGTCACTATATAAAATCTATGTTGGCTGTGTTTGGATAAGAATTTGGGAAGTACAAAAAAATTTAAAATTGCGATTTTATGTGTATGCTAAGGTTATGAAAATCATGAAATTTTGAGTCATTGTATAAAATTGATTTAAAATTGTTTACAATTTTGAAATCATATTTCGTTCCATAAAAGAGAACTATTGAAAAAAGCTACGATGTATCTTGCAATATCAATTCTATTTGTCTAAAATTTTTCTTTTCGTACTTGTTTGGGTAGGTTTTTGGAATCATGTCGAAAATCAACAAAAATCAATGACCAAAATCATACCCAAATGTAGCGTTAGGATCTTTCTAAAATTTTTCTTGATTGTAAAATTAAATTTTGTGCCACAAGAGAGAATTGGCCAAAATCGAACTGTTTTTTTAATTTTCTGATTCTTTAAGATATACTACAGAGTACAATTTAAAATTTTCTCGTTTTTCCTCAAAATCTGTCATTTCAATAATATTTTGGAACATTTTTAAAATTGTGATTGGGTAAAATCTAAGGCCTTGTAAAATTGGTCCCAAATGAGGCCTGAATGTCAATAATGTGTTGGTGGAATTCTTTGACTATGACTATTAGAATGCCATACTATGACCGGTCATTTACAAGTTATAAAGCAATTAATATTGTGTTTGGAACTGCTTATCTGTAGCAACTTGTTTCGGTAAAGTGTTTTTTGATGTTTAGTGCTCTCAATAGTTTTTTGAAGAGTTTCTTATTTTCTACTTTTCTAATGGTGACCTCTTGTTCTAATGTTTATTTTCAAGAAACTAAGGCCATCAATTTGCTACTACACTTGACTGTCGTTGCTTGTCATAGTTGACCACTGCTGTTTGCCACTGAACATTGTCAATCGTTGTTGTCCACCTATTGT
>JAMKPZ010002906.1:0-30690 GCA_024699675.1 Amphibolis antarctica
TTACTTCGCTCATATGCAACTTCCAGGAATTCACCATACATGTAATGATTTATTTATCCCAACATTCTCCCAAATTGGAATGTGTAACATGAGCACGTAAAAATAGGTGCTTATGATGTTAATATAAACTTCATAAAATAATTTTTACTGGAATAGATAATTGCAGTAGGTATGCCAAAAAATGGTCAATCACGTTGACCTTTCCTTCAACAAAAGAGATGAATCACTGTTTTAAAAATTGGGTTGGACGGGTGGTCCAACCATGAACCAGTGGCCTGTCTAGTCTGCCCACCCCTTCCTGGACCATTTTCATAGTTCATCCAATGGGTCTGGTTGAACCAGACGGTCAGGTCGATATGACCAGTCAGCCCAATACCCACACTTTTTGCTTTTGAAGTCTGATGTCTATTATCTTTTTCTTTTTTAATATTTCGATGTCTACTCACATTGTTGGGACAAAATTAGAAAACCAATGAACATGGATGGCAGAAAATTTGTAGGTTACATTAATAGCCTTTGGTATATGATGCCATGAACTATGTTATTCTCCAGGACAGTAGCTAATCCTGGTTGGTCAAATGTTATCAATCATGGGGAAAATGGCATCACATCCACACCACAACGAAACTTTGGTCCAAGATAAGTAATTTAAAGAGAGAATTTGTAACAAAACACTTGAATTGATATTTTCTTTTGAACATTGTCCATGCTTTGAGTTGTCACAACTATAAGAATTACAAAAGAAAAATATATCTATTTTTGTTCATTTGAATTCTATGTTGTAGATTACCAGAGTCATAAATTGTAGATCTATAATTTACCTCATCAAGAACTTTCTTTACACAAACACCCATTGCTTTCAACCGCAGCAGTAGTTTTTTCTTTAGCAGATCAAAAGGCATGGCATTTTTTGAAGCCAAACAAGTTTCCTGAAGCAAGAAAGCTTAAGTCATTTGATCACTATTGAAAACAAGAAAATATACATTAGGCAGAGATCAAACCTCATAAAAGACCCTAGTAGATGACATAGGCATCACATAAAGAAAGGTTGGATAATCCTTTTCCAGATCTTGCACTTTATCTTTCATAAAATCTCTATAGTCCATGAACACCATCAAATTTGGATCATAGGGATTGTTTTCCACCTGAAATAATTCAATAAAATTCCAATGATTTGTTATACCATCGATGATTGTACAAAAATAATAACAATTTGAGTCATAATTCTACCATGCGGGATTAGCCATGTAAATCTTTTTTTTCTATGTATTTCTATCTATAGTCAAATCTTTAGATAAATTACATAAATTTAAATCTCTTCTTACAATTTTTAATCAAGTAGTTTTAAACATATCTCTACTCTTTTAATTTTTTCTGCACTAATTAATTTTTTCTCTTTACTGGTGTAGTTTTTGATCTTCTAAGGGCATAATCAAATCACTTAAGCTAAAAAAAAAATCACTTAAGCTGGTTTTCTCTTATCT
The DNA here is from genome assembly GCA_024699675.1 of Amphibolis antarctica. Taxonomy (NCBI): domain Eukaryota; kingdom Viridiplantae; phylum Streptophyta; class Magnoliopsida; order Alismatales; family Cymodoceaceae; genus Amphibolis; species Amphibolis antarctica. The sequence continues at coordinate 1,485 of JAMKPZ010002906.1, forward strand.
TATCTTAAATTGGTGAAACTCTTATTTTATTCTTAATAAAATTAATTTTCAGCTTATCTCTTACAGTATTAACATTCATTTATTCAAGTATATACATCTCAATAATACTAAAATTGCACATTATGATATTTTACAGTCCAATATTTTAATACAAAGTATAGCAAGACAAATAATAACTTTATAATTTTTTGTATTTTAAAGGCATCAATCATAGAAGCATTTCTCCACTTCATCAATCTTACTTTAATCTTATGAATAACATTTTCTATAATTTCACCATTGCTGCTTATTATAGATCCTAAATATTTAAAAGTCTTACTTTCGTGAATTTTGTGCCTACCTAGATATAAACCTTCATCGTTATTCCTATATTCATTAAACCTACATTCCATATATCTAGTTTTTAACCTACTCAATTTAAATCCTTTGAAATCTAAAGTATTTCTCAATAATTCTAATTTGAAACTAATTTCTGACTTACTCTTATCAACTAAAATTATGTTATCAATAAATAAAATATACTAGACTATTTCTCTTTGAATTTTCTTAGTCATTACGTTCATGACCAAGAAAAACAAATTTAGACTTAGAGAGGATCCCCTTGGTGTAAAACTATATCTATTGGAAATTCCCTAATTTTTTATTCTATAATTTAACACTAGTAATTGCTTTTTTATACATTTCCTTTATAATATTAATATATCTTATAGATACTCTTTTTTCTTTGTAAGAACCACCATAATAAGTGTATAAGTACTTTATCATAAGCTTTTTCTGAATCAATCAAAATCATGTGGTAGTTTTTTTTGTAAATTTAAAATTTTTTAAGGTACATGATTCTTTCCATTGTTGTTGTTCTTGACATAAACCTATATTGATTTTCTGTAATTTTAGTTACATGCTTTAGTTTTTGCTTAATTACCCTTTACCACAATTTCATAATATGATTTATTAACTTAATTCCACAATAATCATTACAATTTTGTATGTCTCCTATAACGGTATTAAAGAACTCTTTCTCCATTCATCTAGTATCTATTTTTCCTTTAAAATTATATTAAAAAAACTGAGTTAATCACTTAATCCCTATTTCACTCATACACTTCTGTAGTTCATTAGGAATACCATATGGTTCAATAGTTTTCTCGCTCTCACATTTCATTTTCGTAATAGCTTATTTTACCTTTAAACTACTAATTCTTTTAAAATAACTATATTTTATATTTTTTGTACTTTTATACAAATTTTGCATATAAGAGTTTTCTTTAGTAGCTTCATCAAAAAGTTTACCAAAATACACCATCTATTTTTTATCTCATTTTCTTTTACTAAACTCTACCATCTTTGTCCTTAATACACTTAACACAAATCTTTCGATTTCCTTTCTCAATTCTTAACCAATAAATATGTTCTATTTTCTCCCTATTTTGGGTTTAAATTATCCTATAATTACTTATAAGCCTTATTTTTGACTTCACCAACAATTTTCAGTATTCCTTTTTGCCAACTTATACTTCTCCAAATTTTCTGATAGCATTTATGATAGGTTTTATAGCATTTTTTCCTTCCTTCTACCATTTTGTGTACATCTTCATTCCGCCAACAACTTACTATCGACGTTCGTGTATTTCGAAAAAGTAAGATCGGGTCCACGTTCCTGCCGCCACCAATCTGCGCACAAGAGAGAAGGTGGAAACGGCGCCGCTGTCGTCGTCGCTTGCATGCCACCTGCGAAGGTTGCAGGTGGAGTGGAGGAGATCGTGAGGAGATGAAGAAGGTGCTGCTGGCGGTAGGCCGGAAGGGGAAGAAGCCGTCGCCGTCCGTCCATCCGTCGTGCGCGACGCTGCTGCGGTTGTCGACGTTCTGTGCTCGCGGGAGGGGAAGGCAGTCTGGCGGTTATCGACGGAGTGCCTCCTTCGTGACGGAGACTTACGAGTCATTTTTAGGTAAATTTAACCGAAAATAAATTAAAATTACGTAATAATTTTGATAATAAAAATTTATACTAAAATTTATATAACAATATAAAATAGATTTTATAGTGATGTTACTAAAGTATTATCTTTAGTGATATTATTTTTTAACGATTCAAATTAAATCTAATTAACTATACAAAGTAAGTTCGTATAATTACTTCGTATAGTTACAGCTTACTTTATATAGTTAACTAGATTTAATGTAGACAGTCAAAAGTGACATCACTAAAGATAATACTTTAGTAATACCATTAGAGTGTCATTTTTCATAATAATAATGATATTAAAAATAATTTTAAAAATTAAAAAAATTAGTAGTGAACCATGTCTTAATTACCAAAAAAAACAAAACAATTATTTGAAACAAACATCCACGAAAATATTTTCGTTGATATTGAAATAAAATATTTTTCCTTTCTAAATACATTATTTTATAATTATTTTTTATGATTTTTTAAAATATTTACTAATGATTCGTTTGTTAACAAAGCTTTAACTTTAATTTTAACTTCAACTATGAAAAATTAAAGATAAAAATAATTTTACAAATGATGTTAGAATTACATAATACATGATAAGATAAGAACTTATGTATAATAGTTTATATGATGATTGATAATGACATATAAAAATTTATATAAAGTTAAAACTGAAGCTAAAATTATGTTAACAAATATAACCTAAGATTAATGGTATAAGCTTGATATTCTTATGGTATCTTTCCAAAATATTGATTTTAGAGAAGCAAAAATGATTAAAGGGAATGAGTACGTATTTCTATTTATTTAACATTTGTGGTATCTCCTTATTTGTATGTAGAATGTATGACAATGTTTTATAAAATCTTATTACACTAGTTATAGCACAATTTATGATGATTTACATCTGTTAGATTTTTAATAGGTTTTGTATACCAATTTCTATGGATAATCTTTGTTGAAGTGGTTTCTTATAATTGTTGACATTGTTGATTTACAGGAAAAATAAGAGTAAGATATATGGTTAATCATATTTGATGTTCTTTCATTTTGTATCATTGTTGGTTTGGTATTAAACATAATTATGGTATGAATTGTAGAATGTGAAATGTAATACAAATATGAATGAAACAATGGTATTATTTACAAGCAAAAAATTACTTTTAACGTCATTATTGTTGTATAAATTCTAACATAATTTAGTTGACTAATTGATTTTGAACTTCATAACAAAAACTTGTATGTGACACTTTAAACTTTGTCAAAGACTTATATGTAACCTTTAGACTTGACTATAAGGATGCAATTGATGAGATTCATCTTATTAAAATTAATTGACTAATGTAAAAAAGTTTGTAAATATTATAAGATTTCTAATTTACCACATTATTTTCAATGTGAGAAACTATATTATCTAATACATCTTTACACTAGTGAGCCTTTCGTAAAGTTATCTTACAAACATCTTAGGGTTTAGGGTATGAGCTGACTTTGATATCATGATAAAATTTATCTTATTAAAATTAATTGATTAGTGAAAAAAGCTTTACAAATATTATAAAAATCTTAGTTCATCACATTGTTTCCAACATGAGACTGTATTATCTAACATCAACCATAACCAAAAAGATAAGCATGTAAAACAATAAGATATTTTGCCTAAAAGGCACTAAATAAGTATAAAAAGAGAAGTTACAATGTTTATTCTATTGAATACTACTTAATGTGAGATGTACCTTGATATTTTACTTCAAAGCATTGAAGTGGTTATTAATTGCTTTAGAACTTCCTTATGATTAAAATTTCTAAATTTATTATCACATGTCAATTATTATGTCATTCATATCAGTGCCTATCAATGGTAATTATAGTCACACAAAACGAAAACGGTACATTTACAAACACAGGCAATTATTGAAGTACCTCAACTTCCAAACCATATGCTGTTTGCACTGAAACCCGAGGGCCTCCAATTTCATATTCCAGGAGCTTCCCAGAAGCTGCTCCAGATGCAACAGAAGCAAGCCTGTAATTTGGTTATTTAGGCATAACCACATTTGATGCTGATTTATTTGAATTTGAATCATAACCTTACCTGCAGGTTATCATAGTCCCTACTTGACAAGCAACAATACTAAGGCCATCACTTGATTCTGTAATTTTTTCCACTTTTGAATTAAGATATGTAACACCAGCATCATGACACCTAAAGGAAAGACAGAAAGAGGTAAACAATATACACGAAAATAATGTTTAAAACATAATATTCAGTTTAAGAAATTGTAACAAAAGCTAACCTTTGTAGCAACTCTTCATGTAGCAAGTCTCTGTTAACTCTACCATATGCACGACCAATATATATTGGATCACCATTGTCAAGATACACAATAGTGTCTTTCCAAACGTGTTCTATACATTCTTCTAGTCCAAGATCTGAACAACGAAAATTACCAGCCAAGAAAAATGACTGAGCAGGATGAGAAGTTTAACCAATGAATGCATCATGGTAATGTAAACATAAACTCCAACAAAAAGCATGACAAAAACAAACACCTCCTCTATAAAAGCACGGTATTGGCCATACAACAGTTATTTTGCATTTTATTTTTCAAGAACAGCAAATTTAAGAAATGAAATCCATTCATAGCAACGTAAAAAATGGTCTTACATTGATAAATATATAGAATAAATTAAACTTAATATATAAAAATTTCTTCCACTCATCACTAATTGATTTTAATATGGAATTTTAACATAATATCAGAATCATTTCATACACATTCACTTGTGAACATTTATAGACATAAAAAATTAAAAATAGGTTACAAGTGAATGAGAATGTAAAAAATAGTCTCACATTAATAAATGTAGGGAATAAATTAAACTTAATATATAAAGAACTCTTTCACTCATCACCAATTAATTTTTATTTTAAGATGAAAATTTAACAAATAAGGCATATCCTTGGAAAATCAGTTGCCAAATGCACTTATTATTGTTAGCTTGACATCAAGCAATTAAAAATCACGAACAAGCATCAAGATTTTACAGTACTTTTGAATTCATCCTCCCAGACGCCATAATTATTTGTAAATGGAATATCAGGACCAATGAGACCAACTTTCAGGCCTTTCTTAGCAGACTCCGAAGCCAGAGAAAGACCTGCTGGGCCGCAACCAATCACCACCAAATCGAGAACAGAATCACCAACTGCTATTGGTGGTAGCTGCAAAATAAGTGAATTGAAACAGAAATTTTTAAAAAGAGATGCATACATGCCAAGCATATGAAAGAAAATATCAAACTCAATTTGAAAAATCACGTTGCACAAGAAAGGCTGCAGGAGACAAATCCTAATGATATTTGGATGTAACAGCACAAAAAATGCTTAGTTTGGCCCAAAATCATCCATCAACTTTTTTTGTAGCAACACTTTCAACCATATGTCCTGAAGATGCATTAATTAAACCAACTAAAAACAGCTTTCGTTCATCAAGGGCAGCAGTACTCACAACTTCCACCAAGAATCTAATGAACGCAAAAATTGTCATCCTCAAAAAATGCATTAATCAATCAAACAACACGTACGCATTTCTTTCGAATCACACTCAAAGAAGAAGAATATTTCAAAATAGAATCAAACAAACAGAAGACCAAAAAAAAAAAAGATTTCTATGTTAAGGATAAGCTTTCAAGTAAAGTTCGCTCAACCTTGTCCGCAATCTTCCCCTGCTTTTCCATCGCCTTTGTCGCTTGCAAGTCCACGAACGAAATCTCGCTCCCTCCTGCCTTCACATAATCCTCTTCGTCTGCAAAGCGTCTCTCCTCCGTCTCCTCCTCATCCATCGTCACTCTCATTCTCAAGCTTTCCTCCCTCCCTCCACAACCGACTGTCTCCGCTCTCACGGTCCCCAAAGGCGCTCTCCTCCTCTGCTGCCACTGCAGCCCCCCGACGGTCCACATCCTCCTCCTCCTGAATCTCCACTCAAGGAACGGCACAGGCTGCGCCGCCGCCGCCGCCGCCGTCGTGTTCCAGTTCCCGCACCGTATGCACTTCATGTTTCCGTCTCCGGTTGCCTTCCTCCTCCCTACGGTGGAAGAAGGGATTAGCTTTCGGAAACTGGTGCAGAGATGAGTAGATGATGAACTGGAACAAAATTCCACGTGGCGGATTAGGATTGGTCAATCTCTACCAAAAGTGAGACGATCGGATATGCCGCCGCCTCCACCGTGGAAGCAAGTCGAACTTGAACTGGGCCGCGTTTGTAGGACTCAAGGCCCATAAAATATTTCACGTCTCCACCGTGGTTGTTTGATAAAAGTTTTTTAACTTTGAAAAAAAAAGAAAAGTTTATTTAACTGTTTATATCAAAAAGTTAAAAATTATTTACATCATCGTTAAAAGTAATTTTTAATTGAATAATAAAATAAAATTAAAAAGATACATTATCGTTACATTATGTTGTCTTGTAATATTAAATTAAATAATTTTAATATTAAAATTATATTTTTTAATATTAATATGATTAGATGTCACGATAAAAGAATATTAAAAAGTTATATTAGAAATTCCTTACATCGTTACGTAATTTTTAATTTAAATTGGAGTCATGTCAAATGTTTGATTTAAAGAGGCATTTGTGCAAATCAGAAATTTTGAAAAAAAGTTTGAATTTTCAAGTTATATATTCTAGAAAATCTAAAAAAAATTTAAATTTTTTCATAACTGCAAAAAATTCATTATAAATTTCATTAAATTTTAAAAGTTTGAAAAAAATTCTTGTAGTTAGCAAAAATTACATTAATTTCATTATAATGTAATTTTTTGATCTCGTGCATTTTGCCAAATCTCTTATAACCATCGTTAAACTCACGACTATAAGGAAAATATGTAAAATTATATTTGAAATATTAAAATATAAAATATTTATAAATTTTTTAAATTAATTTTTCAAAATTTCTACAGTGTACACAAATAAGCTTAATTTTTTTTCTATTTCTTAATTTTTTATTTCTAAATTTCTGTTTCTCATATTTTCAATGTATACAGATAATTCTAAAAAAAATTATTTACTAATTTTCCTTTTCCTTTTCATTTTCTTAAATTTTTAACATGTACAAACAAGCCTAAAAAGTTCGAGCACAGAAATTATGCATAAATAAAGAAAAGTAGTTAACAACTTCGAAAGCAAAGAGAGAAAGGGATTTTAACTAGAAGGAGTTTGCTCGATAGAATTAAGAGGAATTAAATTGGAGAGAATTCAATTTTGTTTAATTTAAGTGTTTGTGTGAATTTTTTCTAACAAAATTCAATTCTTTCGTAGAATTAGACGAAATTCATTTAAAAAGAAAGTTTGGAATTCAATTCTGACCCCTCTTTGTGAATTAAGTAAAATCTCTTTACTTGTCCTTTTCTATAGGACATCTTGTAACTTTTGCATCATTCAAAAAGTCAATAGTTAAATTTTAAAATATATTGACTTTTTACTATTTTTAAAATAAAAATAAATTCAATTCTATCTAATTTTGTCATATGCATAAATACTAAAATTTTAAATTCTATTCAATTTTACAATATACATAAACATCTTTTCATTGAATTTTATTCAATTTAATTCAATTATAACAAAAAAGTAAATTTTTAATAATTTATTTTTATCTGCACAAATAAATAGATCCAAAGTAAGATAACCAAATTAAAAGGATTCAATGTCAATGACAAAGTAATCGAAGAATTATTCAACTTCTTTGGTACGACTACGATCATCTCAAGCTCAATAAAAATATTTTACTATTAATAAAAATTTTATTGTATTTTCATAATATTATGTGTCTTGTCTAATCTATTTTGATTATTGTTAAATTTATAATTACATGGAAAATGTAAAATTACGTTTGAAATGTTAAAATATAGAATATTTATAACTTTTTTTAAATTATTTTTCTAGAATTTTCATAACATACATAAATGGTTTTAAATTTGTTTTATTTTTATTTTTTTTCATTTCTTAAATTTTTATTTCTCAACTTTCTTACGAATAAACCTTAATTTTCTGTGGACAAATTTCATATTTTTCATTTTCAGAAGTCAAACACAATATTAATTAGCGTTTGAATGACTGAATTTGAATTTCGGATTTTTAGGTATTTATGTATTTTAAAAATATAAAAAAATTATAATTTTTTATTACTATAATTATAGATTTTGTCTACCATTTCTTAATTATTGGATTAAAAGAATTTTTACAATTAACTAAAATTTCATCACGACACATTCTTTTGATCTCATACATCTTATCTTACCTCTTTCCACTATCTCTAAGTTGTGATTATATGAAAAATATAAAATTATGTTTGAAATGTTAAAATATAAAATATTTATAAATTTTTAAATAAATTTTCTAAAATTTTCTCAATATATACAGACAATCTTAAATTTTTTTTATTTCCTAATTTTACATTTCTATTTCTTTTCTATTTCTTAAAAACGAACATGGCCACGTTTGTTTGGGTGTTTATTCTTATGCAATCATATTTTTCACAATACACTACATCATTTTACGATATTATTTATCAAATAACTTTTATATTTTTTACTATTTATTAAATGTGATAACTCTTAAAAAAATAATCATTACAACTTTCAAAAATATATCATCACATTAATATAATAAATATTATTTATTATTTTATTATATATTTTATTCATTATTTATCGTAATTTTGAAAAAACATTATCATCACATTATTATAAATATTATATATTATTTTTTACTTATTTTATTCATTATTTATTACTACTTTTAAAAAATATTATCATTATTTTTTATTGTAAATCGTATAATTTTAAAAACTTTATTTCCAATTTTCAGAACTATTTTTAACTTTATAATAATATACACATTTCCTGACATATTCTTTTTATTATCAAATTTTTTTTTTTTATTCTTTTCATCTTAAAACTATTTTAAAAAAAATTATTTTTTTCACTTTTAAAAATCGAAGGTAAGGAAAAAGAATGAGTTCGTGTGAAATCACACCAATCTGCATGACCAACAGAGCCATTAACTTCCTGTTGTTGACAAATTTCATATTTTTCCTTTTCACAGGCAAAAGTCAAACACAAAATATTAATTACCGTTGGAATGGTCGAATCTGAATACCGGCAACCCAACCGTCCCGATCCATCCAAACCTCAGACCTCAGCTTCAGCCACTCCTTTTCTGAGCTTTCTCCACGCATCAACACAAAAATGCATGAGCATCCTTGTGGGGAAGAGATGGACCACACAATCTTAGGCCAACAAAGAGTGAGGAGGAAGGAGTCTCTGGATCTTTTCGTTGGGTTGATTGGTAGGGTTGTCTGTGTGTTTGATTCTGCTGGGCTATTTATCGACCCTCTGGGTACTGCATACCAAGTGGGTAGTCGCTAGATTTGCTGATCATGGTGTTGTGCGCTTGGTATTCGGATGTGTTTGGTGAATTGGTGATGGTGTGATGCTTACCTGCCTCCCTGCTTGCCACTTTTTTGAAGCCTGTGGGAGCTTGTGTGTTTAAGGCTTGAAGATGTCGGAATTACTGGTGAATGGGGGAAGGGAGATGAAGCCCTTGGTGCTCATGGCAGGGATTGCTCTTTCTTTATCTGTTTCTGGGTATGTGTTCTCTCAAATCCGGTCACGGCAAGCTGCCACCGACTGTCACCGTAGTTTGCCTTCAGCTTCAGGTGGTTCTCTTCAGCTTTTTCGTTTATTGATATGCTTATGATGGTGTAAGTGTTGGTGAGTCCTTGAGTTCTTCGATTTCTGTAATTTTCATATCACAGCTGAGTCTCGAGATGGAAGTGAGGGGTGTGTTGGGCTCAAGCATGAGCTGAGCTTCATGAAACTTGTAAGTTCAAAAATCAGCTTGCTTTTTCTTCTGCTTGTACTGTTGTTTAGATCTGTCTCCTTGACTGTGGAATTGGGGATTTTTGGTATTGCTGTTTTCCTTCTTCCTTTTTTTTTTTGGTTAATCTGGAAGAGGTCAGCTGTGTTTTCTATTCAAAAGGAAAAAAGGTTGTTTTCACATTAAACTCATCAACATAGACTCATGTTATTTGTTTATCATCAAGTATATTATTATCCCTTAGAGATTGGGTTTGGCAGTCACAGCCTCACAGGTTTTTCACAAGCTTGAAGATTGCTTCTTTTTTATTGTAGCGTGCCATGATTAACCAACAAAAAGATAGCACAGTTGGTCTTTCTCTCAATTATGAATGATGAAGTATTGGATTCAAACTTAAGTAAAAATACAACCATTATCATAAAATATGCCATGATTATCCATTAAAAATGTTGAGTTTTTTTAATCAATGAATCTGTTTCATGCAATGTTTTGAGTTGGGAATGACATTTGTGTGAGTTGTATTTTAAACTTCAATGGCATTTCTCTTTTGTTGTCTGATTTGTACAGGAAGAAGGAAATTCACCAAAGCTCTCAGGTAATAAGGTTACTCTTCTTCCTAATTCAGATGACGGTCCCTCTCGAATGAGTACAAATGTCGAGGATGAAGATGGTCGAAGGTTCAATGCGCTTGTGCACGAGGAGTTTCAAATGACAGAAAAAGAACCAGTTCCGCAAGTCTCTCATGCTTCAAACCCGACAATAGAGAACAATGATAACTTAAAAATAGAAGAAGAGATAACCGACCTGAGGAAATTGGTCATATCACTGCAGGAGAGGGAGAGGAACCTAGAGCTCCAACTTCTTAAGTATTATGGACTCAAAGAGCAAGATAAGGTTGTAAAAGAGCTTGAAAGTCGTGTAAAGAAAAGCACCATGGAGGCTAAGCTTTTTGCTTCAAAAATTGAATCCTTGCTGGTTGAGAACCAGAGGCTTGAAGCCCAATTATCAGACCACTCATGGATAATGGCTGAGCTTGAGTCCACTGAAGAAAATATTAAGATTCTTAAGAGGAAACTAATTTCGGATGCTGCCCAGGAAGAGAAAATGAATGCACTTCAGGAGAGAACTGCAGCACTGAAAGATAATGAACATGTAGAAGATAAGCACAAGGAGGATATGGAAAGAAGCTTGAAGTGGCTGAGAGATTTGGAGCTTGAAGCTATAGATCTCCAAAAGGAGAATTTTAAGTTCTCTCAGGCAAACATGGAGTTGTCAAAGAAGTTAGAATCTGATCGGGCTGTTGGTACCACTATCACTGACACCTCAAAGGTATACTGCCATTGACATTTTGCAATGTTTCACTTATAAATATATGAAATAATACAGCAGAAAACAATCATTGATTCATTATTAAGTTAATGCATTATTTTTTGTTATGATACACATTTATTTATTATGAAGCAATTACTGGTACATAAACATCTGATCCTTGCAAATTTGGAAATGATTTTGGCATGGCAATTTGCAATTCATTGTTAAGTGACGTTTTTCTTTAACCAGGTCAATAATGCATTTGAAGAAGATAACCACACAAGGAAAAGGACCAAAGAGTTATCCAAAGAGCTTGAGCAACTGCGGTTAGATCGATGCAGTGAGGCTGAGGAACTGGTGTATCTCAGATCAATGAATGCTTGCTTAAGATATGGGCACCAACCAACAGGGGGTAAAAAAGAAACTAGGGGCCCGAGCAAGTCTTTAAGCCCTAGTTCAGAGAAAGACAAACAGTTGATTGGTGAACATGCAGATATGGGACACGATGAGAGGATTCTCTTGGGCTTGGATTCAGACTATTGGTCTTCTTCCCAGGACTCATCCATGACTGAGAATGAACAGCCTGGCAATTCCTTGACTAGCATAAACAATAGCAGTGGTTCTAGCAAAATCAAGCTATTTGGCAAGCTCAAGAAGCTTGTCTTCGGAAAAGACACACACAGCAAAAGATTCTCACCATCAGCTACAACTCCTACCAGCAATCCCAATTTGAGGAGGATGTCATCTGTTTCCAATGGTTCATTTGAAGATTCCATGAGAAGATTTTCTTACAATGGTTGTATCGGTTCCTCTATCTCGATTGATCACGCACCACTCATGCGCATCGGGATGAACGCTGAAATGGCTTCTCAGGACCAGAACAAAACATGCCAGAGGAGAGCTTCTTTGGATAACCAGAAGTTGAAAAAACCGATGAGTACTGAACCAAGAGGAGCTAGCATGGATCGCTGTAAAAGTGACTTGGGATCGATGGTTGCATACAAGAGATCTGTCTTGGGAGTGCAGAGTTTTGTAAATTCACCTTCCAGCAAACGGTTTGGTCATCATGAACCCTTGGAATCTTCCAAGAAGTTGGAGCTAAAGAATTTTGTTGGCACTCCAAAGAACGATCATCGACGTTCAAGAACTCATAGACGTTCGGCATCATACAACAATCAATGAAGATTTCACTGCCTAACTTGATGAACATGAAGACAACGTATGAGGTAGAAGATTTTGATTTTTCTGAAAGCATGGTTGTGTATATACAATTTAACTCTTGGGCCACAGATGTTTCATGTTTCCTTGCTCTCATGAGAGCATATGCTTTGAATTCATGTCCAGGAGATATAAGGATCCAGTCATGGTCTTGAAATATCATCACCCATTTGGCTGTTGAAATGCTTGTTGTGAAACCACTCCTCCTTTCATACTTGGGCATGATCATTATTGAATCTATTTTTCTCAGCCATCTCATTTGCTCCAAATCTTTCTTTGCCATGAATGGGGTCAGCTCATAGAAATGAAGTGCAGATGATGGTGGGTATATTTATTGCTTTTTTAAGCTTAGGGTGCATTTGTTTTGTGGAGCTCCTAGCTCCTGAAGCTATTAAGAGCAATTCCTTGAAAATTTGAAACAAACACACTAATTACTATAACTATGGTAGTTCTTCACTTCAAGTACTCCAACTCTTGTTATATATAATTTTCCTTTCACCGAGAAATAGGTGAAAATTGTAAATTTTATCTTATTAAAATTAATTAATTTTAGTGAGATAAAATTCATATACTATCAAAGTTAATTTATATATGTTATATGTAAGACGTTATGTAAAATATTTTAATAAGGGACACACAAATATAATAGTGTATTGAGAAAAATAGTCTTACATTAAAAATAATGAGTGAAACTGATACTTTTATATTACTTGTGAATTTTTTTCTACTAGTCAATTAATTTTAATAAGGTAAAATCTACATGATATTAAAACTAATACACTTACATTACATATAAGATGTTATGTAGAGTATTTTAATAAGAGGTTCATAAGTGTAGATGTATGTTGAAAAAAATAGTCTTATATTAAAAATAATAAGTGAAACTAAAATCTTTATAATATTTGTGAATCTTTTATTACTAACTAATTGATTTTAATAAAAATTTATCAAAATTTGTTGATGCAAAAAGACTACAAAACCCTTCGAGTCATGAGTATCGACTCAAATTTCAATGTAATATTGAAAAAATATTATCAGTATTCAAGTTGTTATCTTATGTTCACGTTGATGCAAAACATCACAAATGTTAGTATAATTAACCTCTATAATAAAATTATTTTTAAAATAAAACAAAATATTCTTAAAATAAATTTTATAATAAATTTAAAAAAAAAATTAAATATCATCAAATTGGAACTTTATAAACATTTTAAAGAATTTTTAAAACTTATACGTGAGAATATGTACTGCGATGATATGCATAAAAATTTACGTAGAATTAACTTTACCATAAATAAAGTCGAAAGTAAATAAAACTCATACCGTATTAGATATATTAAAACACATAAGTCTTTCTTGATTTTCGTGTCAGACAATCATACTTATATAGACAAATATATTTTTAATATTTATATTTATTTTAACATTTAAATAAGTGAGTATAATATTAAAATTATATTTTTTAATATTGATGTGATTAAATATTATAATGAAAAAATATAAAAAGTTACATTTAAAAACTCCACATCATAGTGACTATGGAACTGAATTTTAATTTTTTTTCCTAGTAATGGGCCCTTAATGTTTGTTTGTATATATTGAAAATTTGAGAAATAAAATTTTAAGAAAAAGAAAAGGAAAATTAGAAAATAGAAAGAAATTTAGGATTGTTTGTATACATGGTGAAAATTTTAAAAAATTTATAAATTTTTTATATTTTAATATTTTAAATATAATTTTATATTTTCCTTATAATCACAAGTTTAGTATTGATAGAAGAGATTTGACAAGACATACAAGGTTAAAAAAGTCTATCGTCATGAAATTTTTGTCAATTATAAGAATTTTCTCGATCTAATAGGTAAAAAATGACAACAAAAATGTATACTTACAAGGAAAAAAAATTCATTTTCTAATTTTCTTTTTCTATTTCTTAAATTTCTATTTCTCTGGTGCATAAATAGGTCCTAAGAGTTAAAATGGGCAAAACAAACAAAGTTAAACTACATAATAAGTACTATAATAAAAATCTATATATAATAATTTATAAAGAATTAACTTTACTATAAATAAACTTGTACATGATCATTATAAATAAATATGCATGTGTTTGGTACTATATAATTATATATCATTTATTAAATTTTTTTACGTTATTTACTATTGATGACAGTTCTAAAAAAACACTATAAAATACTATCATCATAATAATATAATAAATACTATTCATTATTTAATTAAATATTTTATTTATTATTCATAGTAACTCTTAAAAAATACAATCATTACATTATTAAAATAAATATTATTTATAATTATTTTACATATTTTATTTATTATTAATCATAAATTTTTTTAAATTATTATTATTATTATTTCATCGTAAATCATACGAAATCGTGAAACTCACTGCATTTCACCAAAATGCTCAGTCAAATACATCTATAATTGATATGCCTATTTAGACCTCGTTTGTTAAATTTTACGATTTTAAAAAAAAATTTAAGATAAAAATGTAATGATTAATTAAAAAATATTTAATAAATAATATTATAAAATACTATGATAAATAGTAAAAAAAAAAGATTATAGCTGGCATTCTGGTAACCTATTTCGCAAGAAGATTATGCAAACGAAGCCTATAAAAGCGTCCAAAGCCCTACGGAGCGAGTAGGAGTTTGGCATCACCATTGCGCTCGCCAAGCCCTGGAACCAGGCCGAGATCAGAGCGACAGATCACTTCGTCGCCCCCCATTTTTCCTCCCTCTGATCTGTAGGAGATGGGATCATCGGCGGACGGTCGGAGTCGTGGTCGCGGTGGTGCCGCTGGTGGTGCATCTGTAGTCGTCTGTCACAACGTCGACGATTGGAAGAAACACCTCGCCGCCGGAGTCGAATCTAAGAAACTGGTAATGGCCTCTGTCTCTTTTTCTTATTGGCGTCTTGATGCTGCGACGTGATTTGGTCTGTCGCGTACGCGTTCTAATGCCGAGTTACGACGTGAATTTCGAGGATTTGGATCGGTCGTCTGTAAGAGGTTTGCTTGCAAGAAAAAAAAAAATGCGTTTGCCCTTCAGGAGGAGAGAAATGCCGTCTTGGAGGAGGTCGCTGATGAAATGTTAGGGAAAATAATCGACTTAGACAACTAACTTGTCGAACTGTTGTAGGTTCTGGATGTGGACGTAATTTTGAAGACATGTTTAGATTGCTCCGAATGACGGCGTGTCATCCTAAGAAATTCTTTTGTATGATATGTGATTTCAATACTTTCGATGTCAAAGCAAGGCATTTATCGCCCAAATATTATATTACTACTAGGGTTTTCTGTAACATTCTTTGAAAAGATGATTTTCATTTATTATTTCATTAACTTTCTACAATACGACTTTTCTTGATACTCGGGAATTACTATCATATGCACCATCCGAATGCGTGATTTCATTGTTTTCTCTTGCAAGTTGATGTGTAAAATAAAGTAATCAATCGATAGGTCTATAATGTAATGCTCTGGTTCTTATTCTTGGAGCTTTCGTTTATGGTTCAGAATGAAAGTATTCTGCTCCTGGCTGCTCTATTTTCTTTATGGTTGTGAATCGTGCTTAAATTGACCATCTAGATGTTTTGTTTCCTTTTGTGGTTTTTCATGAGAAGTGAAATGCAAGATAACATGATCACTTCATGAATTTCTTTCTTAGGTCTTTTCATTTTGATTGTATGTTTATGATTGTACTTGGACTTCTGAGACAATTTGGTCGTGACAAACATTTTGGAATCCTTTTCTGTTTGGATGATTTTGAATTTAATAACAGGTGGTTGTGGATTTCACTGCATCTTGGTGCGGACCCTGTAGAATAATGACCCCTGTTCTCGTCGAATGGGCTAAGAAGTATGATGATGTCTTGTTTCTGAAGGTTGATGTTGATGAGCTAAAGGTGAGGAGTTCAATTCTTATTTTGCACTAAATTATTTATCTTCAGCCTAAAACTTTTAGCTATCAGAAACCAAGAAACAAGTTGAGATGCATCCAATTACTGTTTTACTAAGAATTTATTATCTTACAGCAAGTTTCCGAGGAGTGGGAAGTGCAGGCTATGCCTACATTTGTATTCTTGAAAGAAGGCAAGGCAATTGACAGAATGGTGGGAGCTAGAAAGGAAGAGCTGCACAGCAAGATCCTTCAGCACAAGTCGGATGCTGCTGCAACCACTATATAAATCAAAACATTTATAGGAACCTGGCTTTTAACAGGAGACTTTGTTTGTTAGCACTGCTTGATCTGCATATAGATTGCTTGTTTATGGTTTTCTTGTATGAACAACTTTTTAAACATGTAGAGCTTGTAAATCGTGCTCAGTTTTTTTTACTGACCTTTCCTTGCATCAAAATTGGTATTCCTTTCTGTAGATCATTGATCAGATAATGCTTGTTCGGATAGTTGTATATGATTGGTAGAAAGAGATGCCGTGTTTTGTCTTGATTCTGCATTTTATTTCTCTAGCTTTATGCTCATTATATATGTATATGCACACACACACACACAGAGATAATAGATAGATATAGATATAGATATATGAAGATTTGGTTGACGTTAGATAGATATGGAAGGGTCTATGGTAAAACTTGTGGATTTGCCAGTTTGGTAGAAGTGTTTTTGCTCAAGTAATCATTCCTTTCTATCGTATACTCTATTTTTGGCAACATGGATATGAAAATGTTCTGTTTTTCAGGTTCCTATTATTAATAAGATGTCTTTCACTTTTTGAATCTTTCCAAAGTAGTTGTTGCTCATTTGTGAGACATTTTCATTTGAATTTTAATGATTTGATTATTTTCGAAGGATCATGTCAGGGCACTTCAAATTTGAATTTCAATATTTTGATAAAATATTGAATTTAAGTTTTCACATTTTTTCAACATGATTATGATCATATGAATCAAAGCCACACATTTTCATTGAAGATAAAAAATGATTTACTAAGGTTCAACAATGTTATAGGGTTTGTTTAGTAGTAGTTTTTTCTACTCTGAGAGTGGAAAAAACACTTCTTCTACCAAATAGAGGGAGTGAAAAATTGCATTGGGAATCTTCTATGTTATCATTACATTAGAAGTGATTTTTGATTTTAATAAGAGTGCCATTAAACAAACCTATAATGTTGGCTTCATTGCAATGCTACACCAATTAAAGAAACTAAGGTTTTGTTTGTTTCCAATTCTAGTTAATTTCAAGAGTTGAACAAAGTTAAAGTTGAGAGTAGTAAAATAAACAAAATTGAGTTGTATAATAATTAGTATAGTAAAAATTTATACATTAAAGTTTGTATGATGATAATAATATATGAAAATTTGTATGAAATTGAAGTTAAAATAAGTAAAATTCTTTCCAAATGTATCTTGAAATAAGGTTTGGTCACTTATGAAAGAGTTCTTTTCTCTTTAGAAAGTACAAGTTCCAAGCAAGCAAGAAGCTTGCCCTTCCACACCTTTCAAAAGTAGAGGCTGACTTTTCACACAAAGATGGAACATGTTTCATACTGGAACACTGATTGATGCCCTCGGATCACACTAAACATATCCACAAGCACTAATCACACGCACCTTATGCAATTTATGCAGTTGCTTCTGACCAAGCTGGAGGAGCGTTGCAGTTCTTGCAACATCACCCACTTGCCAAAAGCACGATCCAACAACCAGGTCTCCGATCATTGCGGTAACCGTGGGAGCCAATTCTACGCATCGATGCATGCGAATGGAAATAAGAAAGATCTCTGTCATGTTATCCGCAGATTGCCTTGACTGCAAGCGTCTTCATTATACCGACACAAGGGTCTCCGCCGAAGTTGTTGGGAGTTACAGACACAGAACACCATTGCCGACCGATGCAATTCTGCATTTGGTTGTCCAAGTTAAGCTCCATAGCAATCAGAAAGACCAAATGAAGTGTGTTTAAAAAGATCAACGTGCTCATTCATGGAGTGAATTGGGATTTTCTGCCCCAATGACTATTGTAAAAAAAGAGACCACAGAAGATTTACAAATTACAACACAGCAAGTTACCTTCTGGAATGCGTCATAGGACTTGTGGGCATGACAAGTCCCCTGGGAGAAGCTTCCACACGTCCCCTGAGGAGTCCCAAAGCTTGCAAATTTTATTTTGGATATCTTCTGTCCGGATGCACATGATAACCTAGCCTTGGGTGCTTGCCATGGTTCAAGCTTTCCATAATTGGTTATCTTAAGTAAAGGCTGCCTTTCGGAAACAACAGCACAACTGCTCTTGATCAATCTCTTCACCAATGAGATTCCCTCTGGATCACCACCCAATTCCTCGAAGACGACCAGCAAATTTGCATTGGGTTTAAGCCATGAACGAGGAATGTGATACCTGAAGGTACGTTGATTGCATCACCCTTGTCCAATTCACATTGCTTCAAATTTAAGTAGAGGATTTCTTACCATCTTTGAGAAGGCTGTCCACAGTTGGTGCTACACTTGTTCTCATCGTAATTTCCAGCATAATTACAGCCACCACAAGAGCCATATGCTTTATTGCCAGCCCAATGTCGGCCGATGCTCTGTCCGTTAATCCAAATCTCCCCCTTCCCCATGCTCCCCATATCTAAGGCCAAAGGTTCTTTTCCACCTGGTGCATCAAACAAAGCCTAATATGGCCGAAAGCATATAATGGTCAGTCATATAGATGGGTGATGACCAAATTTTTCTAAACCTAATTCGACCAACAAGACAACAAAGGAGGTTCTTATAGTTCTATTACACAATACACACCTTATACCATGTAAGACTTTGCTTTGACCTTGCTTCCCCCCACTCAACAGATCTACTTCCAGCAAGTGAATGGAGGTGCACAGTCTCACCTTTTAAGCCAACCTGCACAATCAGCACTTTTCTTAAGTAGGATGAATTCAATTACATAAGAATGGAGATAGAGGTGTGTAAAGTATATATTCAAGGACCGTATATGTCCATTTCTGTGATGAAAGATCTCTTTTCCCTTCATTGAGTCCTTTGAGAACCACAGGTCCAAGAACACCAATATTCCACATCTCAAAATGCCTCCCAATATTCTGTTCCAAGGGAAATTAATGATGAGAAGATCTAGTGTGCCACAAAACCCACAAGTATACAAGAAAGCAAACTAACCGGAAGGCCTACGGCAATACTTAGAATTGATATCTCGTTGCTACCAGCCAACAACCTTGCAGTTCCAGTGTATGTCAGCTTTGAATTATGTAAACTTCCATGAACAGATCCTGTTTCCGTCACAAAGCAAAACAGCTGGTGAGCTGAACAGAAATGAAAAGGTCTGCACAATGGGCAATATCATATCAAATGGGGCAATCCACTTGAGAATTGAGCTTCATGATACCTGCCAGTTTCCCATTTACAAAAACGTGCATGGAATGACCAGCAGACATCACAATTAGAGTGGGGTAGTGGCCGTTCTTCAAGAATGCTTCACCATGGTCTATTTTTACACTGAGGACAGAAATTTCATTAATCAATAGAAACTGACAACAAATAAGCATTCTTATGATTTCATTAGGTTTCATTGGTTTTTTCAAACCCAAAGGAGTGAATGACTACTCACTTAGTTGTATACCACAGGTAGTCTGTGGAATCCCTTGTGACACTTAACTGCTCCAACAATCCATCCTTGGTAAATGATTTATCGTCATAGGAGTTAACATCTTCATTATATGAATGCCAAGAGAATCCTCCAATGCTTTGCATCTTCATTTGTGTCATCTGACTGCCCACCTGAATAGATTACCATAAAAGATTAAGGTTGCAGAGCATCAAATCACCCTCAAATCAAACCTGAGAAGATTCATGTTCAGATTAGGACCTCTTACTGTCTGTAGTGAAAACTAGAAGGAAATCTAAAGTATTTGGAGGGTGGGGGGAAGAAACAATGATTGTTGAAAAGAAACTCACAGAAATATAGAACAAACCACCTCAAAAGAAATGTAAGGCATATTCACAAACACATGGAAGTCATTCAGAAAGTTCACTCTCACCGTAGCTGTGTTGAAGACTGTATTTATGCAGTCCGGGAGGATGCTTATGGACCAAGGGGGGAGATTATGGTGCATACCACCAAACATGACTGTAGCATAAGTTCTTGGGTGATAGTTGGCAAGGAAGGCAGCACAGGCACCCGTCTTTGACCTGAACACATGAGACTGCAAAGCCCAAAAATATCAGTTTCAAGTGATCTTGGGAGGGACACTGGTTAAAGCCCAAAAAGGAAGTGTGAAGCAGATTGCAAGACCTCTAGATATCTTCCCAGCGACTTCACTGTAGGATCAGCAGCCACCAATGCGGGCTCACACATCTTGATTGCCTTATGCAGGTCTCTCAGATGGCTCCATTTAGGGTCCCTCACAAGCCCTTCAAGCAGTTCAAAAAGCAAGAGGGGGGGGGGGGGGGGGGAAGGAACAAGTAGAGGTGAGCCCTGCGCTGTTCAAGCTATTTCACAGAATTTCTAGCATGGATTGACACATTTTCATGCTTTTCACTGTGTAGAATGCATGCAAGATAAATGCATATTTAATGGAACTTGAACTTTGCTATGAGTTTTCACTGCTAAAAATATTATAAGGTTAAAGTTTAGGATTTAGGATTTCAATGTATCAATGGTAAAGATTTAAATACAGATCTTTTTTCTTTACAATTTAAATATATCAATTTAAATTCTATCAATAGTAAATGGTAAATATTAAAGTTTAAGATTTAAGATTTAAGGTTTAAAGTTTAAGGTTTATAGAAATTTTTTCTTTATAAACATTTATCATTTCAGATACAATTTTCACCATTACAAAAACACATAAAATAAAAATACTTACCAGTCAACATGCATGGTGAAATTATGGTCTCATTTATCCTAACTTTCAAAATTATTCTTATTTTTGTGATGATATTTTTATTTTTTAATACACTATTTTTATTATTTTAACTTTTAGAAGTATTTTTGCTTATCCTGAAAGTGGTGGAGGAAGGCAAGTAAACACATAATCGCAATGTTGTTATATAATATATTAGAAGGTAAGACATATAAATCAAATTTAATTATTTTTAAACAAAGGAATCTCTTATGTGTATATACATATATAACAAATTATCCCGTAGATTAATTATTTATATACATATTTTAAATTTTTAAGAAAAAATAAAATATATTAGCAGCTCGTAGAAAAAAACTTTCCTACACACACCTACGTATTTTTATTTCCTTGAGTAAGATTGTGTACCATATTAAAAGAAATATTAAGTTTAAGTTTAATTTTATTTTTATTAAAATAATTTTTTAAAATATTTTTCTCTACTTATGTAAGGTTACATTTTGTTTAAACTTTTTCAACTCCAGGAAAAAACACAGCTTTTTCAACTTATTGTATCAAATAAGGCATGTCATCGTTAGAATGATTTTTAGTTAAACAATAAAATAACATGAAAAAGTACATCATTATTATGTTGCGTTGTTTTTTAACATTAAAAATAGTAATTTTAATATTAAAATTATATATTTTTTTAATATAAAAAAGTTACTTTAAAAAACCTCACATATTATTACGTAATTTTTTATTTAAATAAAAATCATAACAAATATGTCTGAGTTTATTTATTTATCCAATTTTAACTCTAACTTTAACCTTAATAACTGTAAAAAGTTGAAGTTGAAATTTTTTTTACAAATGATTACATAATAAATTGTGAGGTAAATAATTTATGTACGAGATTTTGTACAATAATGATAACACATAAAAATTTATACAAAATTAGAATTGAAATTGAAATTAAGAAAACAAACAAGACTTAAGGGTGTATTTGTTGTAGATGTAGAATTAGGTAACGTAAGGTTCACGATTTTTAAGAAATTATACAATTTACGATATATGTGTTTTAAATTATGTTTGTTCTTATATTTTGATACCATGTAATCACATTTTCTTTACAATATACTATAATGTTCTACAATATATTTATCAAACAAATTTTACATTTTTTATTATTTATAAAATTAAACCAAACTCGTTACATTTTTATCATAAATCATGTATTTTATCGTAAAAACTTAACTCGCTCATCTCATAAAAATACTCAAATAAATGAAATCTTAGTATGATTTTCAATACAAAATATTAAAATTATTTAATAAATATTATAGTAAATTATTATTATATTATAAAAATATTTAACCAAACAAAACCTGAGTGACCCTTTTGGACGTACCATATTCGTCGATGGGAGCGTCGTAGTCGTAAGTGGTGGCTATGAACGGACCGCCGGCCGTCCGGCCAAAGTTCGTGCCGCCGTGGTACTGGAAAAGTTGGAACAGAGCATGTCAATGCCGGAGACAGCAAGCAGGGGAGGAGGAGGAGGAGGAGAAGGAGGAATCACCATGTAGTAGTTGACGAAAGAGCCGCCCTTCTGGAAAAATCTGGCAACGGAGAAGGCCAAATCTTCGACGGGTCGCCTGGGGGTCGGACCTCCGAAGGCAGTGAACCTGAGAAGAGGGCAAGTGTCGATGGGTCGCCGCCGGTGGTAAAAAACAGGGGAGGGGAGGGGGGCGTGTTTGGGTTACCAGCCGGTCCAGGCCTCCGTCCACATGGTTGGTTTGTAAGGCTTGTTCGGGGAGAAGTGGTGGCAGTAGAAGCCATTGCAGGTGTTGATCTGGGTTTATGCAAACAGAGAGAGGAAATCTCAAGCAGAGAAGCGAGTGTGGAATGCTCTGTTCCAATTCACCGGTGGGTTGCGTGTTTTTTTACCACTGGGTCAGGGGCGTCGTCTTCCTTGCACATGAACCAGGGGACGCCGGTGTGGAGGCCGACGGCCATCTTGGCGGCCCAGTGCGCGTAAGACCGGGCGGGAGCACCGCCGTGGTACTCCAGGGCTCCGAACTCGTTCTCGATCTGAGCCGACAGAAACAAGAAACAATATGTCGATTCTCCGGCGAAAAATCTTCCGGCCACCTCCCGCCGGCCGACCACTGGCTGAAGAGTGAAGAATCTCGAGTTCGTACCTGAGAGAGGATGATGGGTCCACCCTGAGACTGGTACAGCCCTTCTGCCTTCATCATGGAGACGATCTTCTCTGTGAATTTCTGCATGGCTCCCTGTTGTCCAAACCATGTTTTCAGTGAAAAGGGTCGCATCCAAGGTTTGATTAGTGCTAGAAAGATCGTATTTTTAATAGTGTTGGTGATTTGTAACCTTGAAGGGACCATTGTCTGTTCTAAAGCTGATACCAGGCACATATTTGAGCCAAACTGGGAACCCACTGTTGCATTGAGAACAGAACAAGAGGAAAATTTGAGAACAAACATAAGGAGAGAGACAGAGCAACCAATCCGATGAGGTTATTGTGCAGGATCAACACAAGAATGGACTTTGCTGCGAATTGGGTTATTGTGTTCTTACCCAAAATTCCACTCAGCGCAGGCGTAGGGACCAATCCTAAGACTGACATAGAGACCAGCTTGCTTTACCACCTTTATGAAGCGAACCAGATCAAATCTTCCCTCGAAATAGTACTGAAACCAGCAAAAATGGCCGTGGAACCCAATTTTAAGAATGCCAGTGTAGCCTTTTGGGAAGAACAAAGAAGAAATTTTTATCAACCCAATTTAAGAATGCCAGTGTAGTTTTTTGGGAAGAACAAAGAATAAATTTTGATCAGACCTTGCCAGGAGAAGGCTCATGGCCGTTCCAGAAAACATAGGTCTGTATGACATCCAAGCCTCCATCCTTGGCCTTCTGGATGAGATCCGGCCACATCTGTACCCCCAGCCCCCACCCCCAAAAAATCAAAAGATCATCGGAGAAAGAAGGCAATTTTCAGCGACGGAACCAAAATCTGGGCATCTTGAAAAGGAAGAATGACGGCAACCCATCGCCGGCATTCATTGTTTACAGAGTAAAAGAACCAAAACCAGAGACGGACTAAGAGATGGGCACCTCAGGAACGCTCCTCGCGTAGTGGATGGAGCCAGACACCAGGATTCTCCTCCTCCCATCCACGACAACTGCCTTGTGGTCGTACGTCACCGTGCCCGCCGCTACCACCTTGGCCGACCACACCGCCGCCGCCGCCAGGAGGAGCCAACAAGCCAGCAGCTTCTCACGGGAAGAGAAGAAGGAGGCAGTGCCCACTGGCAAGAACGAAGAACAACCCATTTCCCTCCTCTGCCTCAGAAAAGGGACAGAGCTTCGAGCTTTGCCTCCCTTCTTCTCTCACCGCTGTTACTCTGACCCTTGCTTTCAAAACGGAGAGAGTGAGACGCAAGCTTTCAAGCTTTGGCGCTTCTCAGACAGAGGTGGTGTTCTGGTAGTGGAGACTTAAAAAATCCTGACGATGCGTTTGATAACATATCGGGATTGTTTGTTTATATAACTTTAATTTTTAAAATTTTAAATTTTTTAAAAATTAATAAAAATATTTTAAAATTTTTATTATTAAAATATTAAAAATTTAGAAATAAATTTTTTTATAAGATTGTCGGTGTACTTATGAAAAATTAGAAAAATTTATATTTAATTTTTTAAAAATTAATTTTTTTTTAAATTTTTAACATTTAAAAATAAAATTACTTTTAGATTTTTCTTTTCATGGATTTAAGTTGAAGTGGAAGATAATTTTGTAAATAATGAAAGAGTTGTATATATACGAGAGTTTGTATGATAATGATGATATATAAAAGTTTATATAGAACTGGAGTTGAGAAACAAATGAGGTCAAAGTGTTTTAATCTTAAATATTATAAAAATTAAAATTTTAATTTTGTTATTGAATAAAATTAAATTTTATAATAAATTTTGAGATAAAAATTTGTATATAAAGATTTGTATTTTATAAATTCCCACCATATATAAAGGGGTGATTTGGTAATAAGGTACTTCAACTTAGAACTTTGAGGATAGTTTGGAGTTGAGTCTTATTATCAAATAAAAATGAGTTTTACAGTAAATTATAAAATAAAAATTTGTATATGAAGATTTAAGTAATGATGATAATGTATAAAAATTTATATAAAGTTAAAATTAAAGTTAAAAGATCATTATCAAATGACTCTGTAGAGTTCAACTTCGTTTGTTTTACTTTTTTTCTGTTCTAATTTTCTACTTTTTTTTGAAGTTTTTGTATTTTATTATCAAATAATATACAAAATATTATGTTTAAAATTCTACGTAGAACTTTTTTAAAAAATTTCAGATTTTCAGTTATTTATATATCTCAGAAAATATAGAAAAATTTTAAATTTTTTCATCACTATGAAAGTATAAATTTTTTCCCTTATTTCCTTTTCTTATCTCTTGAGTCAATAAAATTATTATGATGACAAAAATTTTATTACAACATATTTTCCTAATTTTGTATGTCTTACCTTACATTCCTCAATCATTGTTGAACTTCCGATTATACGAAAAATATAGAATTATATTTGAAAATGTGAAATTATATTTAAAATATAAAATATTTATAAATTTTATTTAAATTAATTTTTTTTAAAATTTTATAATATATATAAATAATTTTTTAAATTTTTAAATTTTTAATTTTCATATTTTCGGTACGAACTGACGTTAAATTTACAACACCAACTCATTAATGCAATATTAACTTTGGGAGTTCTCGAGAGCGAGCTTCGGGCCTGCGCTTGTGCCCCATGTGCACGTCCTTCACGAATTTTGTTTTCTTCAGGTAAACACATTTATTGAATACCAATTATTAAC
The DNA here is from genome assembly GCA_024699675.1 of Amphibolis antarctica. Classification (NCBI taxonomy): domain Eukaryota; kingdom Viridiplantae; phylum Streptophyta; class Magnoliopsida; order Alismatales; family Cymodoceaceae; genus Amphibolis; species Amphibolis antarctica. The sequence goes on from JAMKPZ010002906.1 coordinate 27,605, forward strand.
GATAATTACATTAATATCGAGTGTATTTTATTTTTTTATAAAATGATTTTTTAATGAAGTCATATAATAAAGATTCGTTTGTGGAGATCAGAAATCTAAGAAATAAAAATTTAAAAAAAGAAAAAGAAAATTAGAAAATAGAAAAAAATTTAAGGCTATTTCTATTTGTATGAAAATTTTGAAAAATTAATTTAAAAAATTTATAATTTTTTATAATTTAACATTTTAAATATAATTTCACATTTTTCTTATAACTACAAGTTTAACAATAATCAAGAGAGGTTGAACAATAATCAAAACTGAAAATTTCAGACAAGTTTGAAAATTTTTTAGTGATATAAAAGAATTATTTTTCTTATTTACCCCTTCCCTCCCTAGGAAATTTTCACCAATCTTAGGAAAATTAGGGTCGTTACACTCACACTTGTAACTGACCGACAAATGTCATACTTGCGATCACTAAAGCCACTTGCCCACCTTTGCCTTCGCTGCTCCTCTGTTACAGTTGATTGTTTATCGCAAAAGTTTGTCTATCAGAGTCACTCAATGTGAGGTAAAAAATCACGAAAATTGAATGAAAGATTTGTTTTACATATTGAATACTACGAAAACCGCTCTTTGTCTTCGTAGTCAAACAATTAAATATTTAATTTTGAATATTTGAACTTATTTTTTAAAACTATTAATTTATATGAATTTTTTTAAAATTTCCCATGCGTGTACACAAATAAGTAAAGTGAAAATGTGGATTTTCTAGATTTTCAATTGAATGCACAAACAACCCTTCTAAATTTTCTTTTTCAAAATTTCACTTTCCTTTACCTTTTTCTTTTCCAAAATTTTATTTTCTTTAATTTCCAAGATGCACAAAGAGACCCTATTGGTGAGAAATGATGAAAATAAATTATACTTCTAGTGATGGAAACAATTAAAATTTTTTCAAATTTTTTTGGATGCACAAAATACATGAAATATTAAAAATTTTTTCAAAATTTTTGATGTACACAAACCCCTCTTAAATCATAGGTCTCGTTCATGAACCACTTTTTGTTACTCTTAGAATCACTCTCATTGTTACGATGATAAGGAGATTTTCCAACATACTCTTTTCCTAATTTTTTCCTTCTAATTCTTATATTTTAAATAATTATATTTTACACTTAAATTATATTATTACGCAAATACTAACACAACTTAGGTTCTATTTGTTTAAACATTTTTCACTATACACCTTTATTTTTCATTATATATTATAATGATTCATAGTAACATTTACCAAACAATTTTAACAATTTACACTAAAAAAATTATATCAAAATACTTACATTATAAATCATAATTTCTTAAAAAGTTAAACTCTTACGTTATCTAATTTTACCTTTTAAACAAACATACCCTTAAATTCATTATAATCACATTAACCATAATATCTTTTGAAGAAATTTTCTTTTAATTTTCTCTTTCTCGTGCATTTCAGATTTTATTAAATGTATTATTAATCATGCTAGATAAGTCAAAAAAAGTTGTTTTGTAATTTTCACTTTTAGAGGGAAATTATTATGAGCCCTTCTTGGAATTATTGAAAAATAACTTTTTTCAATGAAAAGTTGGTAGAGCTGATTGTGTTTGTTTGATTCTGAGTTGGAGTTGACTCCAACGAGCACTTGTAAATAAATGTAAGCTTTGAATGTATTTATTTTCTTTTTTATTTATTATAGCGTTAATTTTAGCCATGGTAAAAAGTTTGAATTTAGAATAATTTTATAAATAATCTATGAAAATAATAAAATATGAATTACAAAATATAAAAAATCGTAATCGAAATTAAATTTAATTGAGAACGAACGAAGAAAAAGAAAAAAAAAAGTGGTGGTCGTTGAAGTGGTAGTTGTCGCATTTGTGGTTTGGGAGAAGGGTGGGTGTGCAAGTGGAAAAGGAATCGATAAAAAACAAATTTTTATAAATGAAGTGTCGTATGTATGTACGTAACATTCATTTAATTTATACAATAAATGATATCAGCTTCATTTAGTATGGCTTTTATCATAATTAAAATTCACTACCAACGTAACGATGATACGAAATATTTTTAAGATAATTTTATTTTATTTTTTTAAAATACATTTATTTTTTCTCGTTTATATAAAAAGTATTTTTTCATACTTAAAAATGAAAAAGTTATTACTAAACAAAGTTGATTTTAGGCATAGTTCACGATCCATTCTTTATTATTCTTAGAATCACTTTTATTGTATGTGAGGATTTCCTAATATATTATTTTCATAATTTTTTTATCATATTATCCAATGACATCAACAATCATATATTCTAAATAATTATATTTTACATTTTAATTAAATTATAAAAAAATTACCAACACAACTTAAATTCACTATAATCACATCAAATACCAGTTCACTATCAACATTCTGACTCTGTGATCAAAGCAGACTTAAATGCATTTACCAACTTTTCATCCTGAAGTTGATTTTTACTACTTCGAGAGTAACTCTCAATTAATCGTGAATATAACCTTAGTCTTGCATTGGTAGAAAGTTCATCTCTTAATGTGTTTTTAAAGTGGTAGGTTTTTCTTTCTATTAAAGTGATTTTTTAAGATAAATTCTCTCAAGACAATAATAAGTGGTATCAGAGTCATATAATATAAGTCATTAGTTCAAAAGTATAGTAAAATGATATGAACTTTAATTTCATATTAATAGAAAGTTCACATTTTTAGAAGTGATATCAAAGTCATACGATTTAGTAAATTTACTTTTGTTAGAAGAAGCGACCTAAAATAGACCAAGAGAATCTAAAGTTTAAGTAGAATATTGATAATATCATTAGTTCAGAAATGTGGTGAACTGATATGGATTTTAATCTCACATTAGTAGAATATTTACCTCTCAATATATTTTTATAGTAGCAGACTTTCCTTCTTATTAGATCATAACAAGTGATATTAGAATTATATAATTCGCTAAATCTATCGTTATTGGAAAAGTGATTTGAGATAAATCAATAGAACTTAAAGTCTATAGTAGACTACCGATAAGGTCATCGGTTAGTGTAGTGTATGTAGA